>JBCFYV010011164.1:27034268-27185034 GCA_039000515.1 Timema cristinae
TATCTGGCTGGAAAAGTCTTCCCCCCTTCTTCTGTACCATTTACAAAGTAATCCCTAATAAATTTTGCTATCGGGTCATCCCTCTGATTATGGCTCATGTACAACCTGTCTCCACGCCCCTCATGCCTCAGGTTTGGTCCTACCAAACCTATGATGGACCCTCTACTAACTACATCCTTCACTACTGGTTTGCCTTTGTTATCTCTTTCTCCTTTGTTTACAAAACACGTGGTCGACGAAACCCCGATGAGTCCGGACACGACTATCTCATAGTCTCTAAGATAAGAAACACTACCATCCCAACCCGCCGCAACCTCGCTATAACCACACACCTATATCCAGAGGAGGTACAGTAGTATTCATTTTCTCCGTAGTTGTACTTACATCTCCGCGTGAGAAGCCTACTGATGAAACCTTCCACAGTCATTTCCTGGTAGTATGCCCTAGTAACCTCAGGTCCATCAGAAGCCAGAAATTTGAGGAGTGCAGCCATAAACTCGTAAGTCCATTTGTGGACCATTGTACGCACAGATTTTATGTTCCTCGGCAACCTCAACTTTAATTTCCCCTCTCTCAACCATGCACCCCATATCTACCGATGGTAGTGGGATAACATGCTGCTTCAGTCTCCTCCAAAATTCCTTACAATTTCTTTCCCCTCCTCTCCGCTCAGTGTTCCCCAGAGTCTCTCTCTTGTCCTAGGTTTATTCTCAACCAGTTTCTGCCCACTATATTTTTGCACTCTTTCCTTCTCCACCTCCCCATCTTGAATAACCTTTACAGATCCAAGCACCATTTTCGTTGCCATCCTTTCTCTATGTGCTGCCGCCCTTTTCATATTCCTTGCACGTTTGGACGGAGGTATCCTCGTTCTACTCTCCGTCCTGTCGTTCTTCGAGCCAGTCTGGTACACGTCTAGTCTAGTCGCTATCAGTCTAAGTAGTTCAACAATCTCATTTAGTATCTCAATAACCATAGTCTGTTCTTTCCATTTGTCTCCTCAGTAATAGTTGATGTGTCGGACAGTCTCTTGAGTTGGGTTTCTTACACTTCTCACTGCGTTTCCTCGTTGTGCATGGAATACATATTCCTCTCTACTTTTACATTCCCTTACCTTGTGGCCCTCCTTGCCACACTTTCCACAAACCTCCTCCTTACTCCTACAGTGAGCCATAACATGACCCAGATCCCTAACTATAACACCTCTATACATAACCATATCATATGTACATAAAAAAAATTCCGCCATTCAAAAGCGTTTTCTTCTATGAAATGTTACACACCATAAATGTATTTTTATCTAGTTTTAGGCCACATTTTTTGAAATTAAATTTTGAAAATTGAAATTTAATATCTTTAATACTATACCTATTTGATAAAGCTGGGATTTTAGCTTAGGTATAAGCATACTTTATTTAAATACTTAAAGTTGCCTTAAAATCAACACAATTCAACAATTGTTTATTAATATTAATTCATCTATAAATATTAAATATTAGTATTCATGCGATTTATAGATATGTAAACTTAAGATTAAAAAAATATTCAAATTTAAATATGCAACGTTTTACTGAATAACTTGATTTACGTATGCCAAAAAAATATGCACTGAAATTCCAAGTTGGCTCACGAGATCAAAACTTTGTAAAGAAGTGTAGCTTAGTTGACATAAGCTCTTCCTGTCGGCACTGACATTGACAATTGACATACAGCTACCTAATCTTTAGGTTTCATCTGGGTTCACTTTGCCTGACTAATGTACAATCAATACAAAAGTATGCGTTTTAAGATGTTTCATACAGTCGATAAAAAGAGACAGCAAAAAATGTTATTAATATTTTATAGTGAAATGTTATGTAATTTGGGCAAAATTATGTTAAAATTGAATACCAATATTAAAACTTATTTGACGTACTATGAGAAACTCTAGTAATTATGTAATTTATTTAGTTATCTGTTTTACTACAATTAAAATTTATGTGACGTTAAAAATGAACATAACATAATGGCGATTGGCTAGAAAATGTTGTTTGGAATGCAGTCATCTATCTATACTTATAAAATAACATGTCCTGACTGACTGATTCATCATCGCCGATCGCAAACTATCAAGGCTACAAACATGAAATTCGGACTGTATATTCATTTTGTTATGTAGGCACCCACTAAGAAAGGATTTTAGAAAATTCCACCCCAAAAAGCAGAGATTATTAGCCAAAAAGGGTAATAGGGATGATAATATGTATGAAAGTCCGTCATTTTGAAAGTTACATAAACAAAATTTTGTATTTCGGTTATTGACGTAAAATAAATAAATACTGTTTCAGGAATTTTGGAAATTTTATTTAATAAGGGATGAAAAAGGGGGTGAAAGTTTGTATCGGACTTGCATTATTTTTGATCTGAGGTCAAGTTATGGTCATCAACGTAACGTAATATTTTAAATTAATCTGTAAATACATATGTATATTTTCGTATTTGTATATAATCAACTTCCACGCGAGCAAAGCCGCGGGCAACAGCTATCTAGTGGTCTATAAATTCTTAAAGCGAGGAAAACCAAAACAAAATTGCACATATTTTGTTGATGAATTTTCTTAGATCATAATTTAAAACATGACCTTTACAATTATTTAATTGATAGGTAGGATTAAAACCTTTCCCAATTAATTTGGTTGAGATTTAAACCTCAACCTCACTGTTACTGAAAAACATAAAATGTAGGCCTACTTTCGTTTTCTAAGTCTTGATTTATCTTCATTAAATAATATATATGTACTAAAGTAACTAACACCCTGCAAATAAGATATAGTCATTTTATTATGAGACTTATTCTGAAATAAGGATATTTGGTTCAATGCCCTATACATTTGATAAAATCATCATTAATAAAATTGCAATTTTACTCTTGTAGTGATGGTTTGACTTCTGGGTGTCTCGTTGTGTATGTTATAAAGTAAGCTAGTTTGTCATTCATGCGCTGATATAATTTGTCAGTAAATAGATAAGTTGAAAAAGTGTATTAAAGATATAACATAAAATACCTTCAATTAGTTTTTATTTTCATAAAGAGGAAATTCCCATAGTACGATTCAGTGAAGCCAATCAGGCTTATCTAAGTCACTGGATTACTGAATACCTGAATTAACTCCCTGCTTCCCCCTTCTTAACAACTCCAAAAATTTTCTTCACCCCTGTCATGCACAGCATCATGACCTTCAAAATTCTATTTTACCTGGAATCGCCAGTAAGCTATGGAACACCACTAGTTTAAAAATAATACCTTCCCTCCGGTCTAGTAGGCATTTTGTCATGCTGACTGTTTTAGCGCTCTATGACCATCAATTATCCGCTGATAGAATGATTGCCAACTAAAGGACCACTCATAAGTCATCACTGTTATTGTTATTAAATCTTAGTGATCTTTAGTAAGATGAATTTTAAGAAAATGTAGTCCTTGGAGAGATAATGAAAACATTCAAATAGGCCAGGTGTCAAAGCACAAAGATGTATTAAACTGTAAAAAAAAAAAAATTAGAAAGCTGCAAACTGTTTTGATTGCTTTATTTTGGAGATATACAAAGAGCATAACAATTACAAAAAGTATATAATAATTATATTATTATTATTATTATTATTGGCACCGTGATTTACTACCCTTTCGGGTTATACGCACTTACGCTAATGTGTAATGGTAAGGTGATTGTGAGATGAAATGGAAGACCTATAGTTTAACGTGGAATCCAAACCACGGTGGAGGCCTGGCATTCTACACATTCACAATTATGATTAATATACGTCCTGTCAGAGGTGAAGGAAGGGTTTGGCAATCAAGTAAATTTGTGCCTGGACAGAGGGTTGAACCCTAGTTTCCCCAGCACAGGAGTCCGACACCTTACCCCTAGACCACCAGGTCAACTTATCGACTCTATAAAATGTATTTTGAGTAATTTTTTTTTAATTTCGTATCTCAAATAATTACTAAGATATGATCAAATTTGGAAATTCACGCTTCTGTAAAAATACCCTCAAAGTCATTTTCACAGGGAAATGAGTTTCAATTTTGTTTGTAACAGTGTATTGATAAAAAAAATTAATCAAAATCATTAAGGTTAATTTTGAGAAAATCAAGTTTTTCTCTTTTTTCCATCAGTAAACTATGGTACCCTTAATTTTATGGCTTGATATCTAATTCTAAAATTTTCTTGGGGGAACCTTATGAAAATCTTAGATACCAAGTTTTAGCCTGATCGTAAAATAGTTTCGGTGTTAAGCTGAGACACACACACACACACACAAGGTATCGCGAAAACACTTTTCCGGTTTCAGAGGCTCATGAAACGTTGACATATTAAAATCTCGAGTTCCATTTTTTTTATGATTACAACAATTCTCTCTCCGATGTGTTCAGAGAGAAAGTAAAAAGCATACAAAAATTGAGTTATTTCCCGTTAGTCTTACAGTAAAAAGAGTCATAACCAATATTTAAAATAATTAAATTATATAATATATAAATACTAGCAAGAACCAGTTCAATAATGCACACACAAGAGTAGTAATATAAATATTTAACATGTGATTATGATCCAATTAAAATCCCCCTTACATACACTCTTTCCTTGGATCACATTTAATATTTAAAATTTTCATAATCTGATGGTTATTTAGAGTGGTCCTTTAACATGCCTATAAAATTTCAGTTTTCAACTAACGTCTGAAAATTCTAAATTTTAAAACATACTTTGTTATATGAAATTGTACTTCTATTCCTGCCAAATTTAAATGTTCTACGGGAATCGTAATTAAAAATGTTAAATTTTCAGACTTTTACAGATGAGTTTCATTTATATTAGTTTTGGAAATTTAGTAGTCCCAACCTCTTTCCCCAGCTCACTCTTATTGACAAAATAAAGCTTTCATGTACTGCTTGACAGTTAAAAGAGTTTAAAACAGTGTTGATCAAAATCAGATAAGAGACAAAGTTAATAGCCGGACCATAATTTCAATATATATTATTTTGACTTTTTTGTCGAAATAAAGCAGTCACACATTGTTTTACATAATTATAAATTGTTTAAAACTGATGTTGTCCAAATCATTTAATAAACAACGACAAAGTTCATCACTGGAAAAATTTATGATCACTAAGTATTATTATATATGGGGTAGGAAGGCTCAAAATGTGCAGAATTAATAGAAACAACTACATCCCAGTGTGGTATAAAACTGAAATTTGGCAGGCATGTGAAAATACTAAATCGAAATAAATATAACTGTCTAAACATTTTAAAATGGGACTCCAGGAAATTGAAAGATATATAAGATACTCATCAATGTCTTATAGTTAAGGTGAAGCATGGGGAAAAATAGCTCAAAATTAATCAAACCACACTAATTTACCTCTGCACAGTCAGTGAATATCTAAAACTAAAAAAATTGATTTACAATGAATGCTCCCAAATAAAATCATTTCACTAGTTTTACCTCTCAACAAATTCAATATAAAATAAATAATATGGTTTCTAATAAGTTAATTTCTCTCAAAATTAATCAACTTATTTTCAAATTCCAGTGCTAAATGTTGAAAAATATAGCATATGAACTAAACATCAATTATACTTTTTAAATCATTTATTGTAAATGTACCCTCAATTTTAATTTTTGGCATATTATTTATAAGTTTATTTAAAACAGATGTAAATATTATAGGTTCCATAGAATCCATAAATAAATATACAAACATAATAATTAAAATCAAGTGTTTTCTGTTAAAATGCTAAAATACATATTACAATGTGATTTTTATTTTTTCAAACAAAAAACTAAAATTAAAATCCTCTATAAATTGTTTCATTTACAATGATTTGATTGATTTCTACCCTAGGCTGCCCTCTGTTATTCATGTGGAGTCCTGAACATAAATCAAAGTTGGTCGCTTCTATTGTCATGTAGCAGTCTTATGTCCAACTAAATTCCATTTCTAATGTTCCACTTACTTATCTTTATGAGCTTAAGAATTAAAACTTAAGTCCTTACTTAGAGATACATTCAGTATTTCGGAGATATAATTCTGATTTTTCAAAGAGATATAATTCAAGATTTTTATTTGGACTGTTTGTATGTAAAGTGTCGGAAGAGATACTCTTCCAAGGAGGTACAATTCAGGATTTAGGAGATATAATTCCAATTTTTAAAAGAAATATAAATCAGGATTTTCATTTGGGCTGTTTGTGTCTAAAGTATTGGAAGAGAGTCTCTTCCGAAAAGACACAATTGTCGCCTGTTTTCTAGCATAACATTGGTTAATATTTCTCTTATTTGTTTTCATACTAAGAAAAATAAAGGATCCTTTTAACATTATTTCAAAAACTAATTTTATTAAATACTAAATGTAAAGTGGTTGAATTTTAAATCAACAATATAAAAAAAAAATCACTTTAGCTTTGGGACTAAAAAGGCAATTAAAAGGTATTTCTAGTGATACATTTTAAATATATTTGTAATCAACACGGCCTGAATTCAGGTGTGTTTGTTTAGTATTGTTGTGCTCTGGATTGTGAATGACAAAACGAGTATTGCAAGGTGTTGTGATTAGCTATTAAACAAAGAGAACTTTGCGCTGACAATATAAACAGAGTTTCAGCATCCCTTACAGTAAATCAGGACAGAAAGAAAAAGAAAGTAGTGTATCCCAGGTCACAGGGCAGACTACTCACCATCGAGTCTAGGGGGTCACTGCCTGTTTTTGGGGCTACGTTGGTTAGGACTCCAGATCACCAATACGTGTATTGGAGGGCTACCAGGGCCTATAATCGTGTTGGGCCCCCTAGAATGTCAGTCAGGCTATTGGATATGCATTCCTTGCAATACTTTGTTCTGCCACAAGCTTCTAAATAGTATTTTAAATTATTTCATCGCTTATATTTATTATCAACATCAAGTTTTTGTAATTGACATAGTACAAATAAAAACCATTAAAACCCAAGCCGGACAGCAATTATGAACCCACATAATTAGAACTCAGTCACTTCCCCCATCCTCGACTGCAACCCATTCTGACAACCTAGGCTCACACAGAGGGGTTGACATTATGTTTAAACTAAATTTTGGAAAAAACATAATTATAAAAATTTGATTTTAAATCCTGCACAAAATTTGAATTTAAAATAACATATTTATTAAAATCATCATCATCATAATGAATATTTCCAGTCAGGTGCCGGGTCTGCTTATTAAAATGCCCTTTGTCCTTCCTCCTGCACTCTTTTCCACTCTTCTCCTCTCGCCGTTTAACACGCTATCTGTTCCTCCGGTCTCTTTCCTACATACTTCATATTCATTAATCTTTTGGGATCTTCTTCCTTCCCATCCTCATTACATGTCCATAACATCTTTCTAGCTTCCTCTACTATCTCATGTACTCCTTTACTCCAACTCTAAACTTTACATCTTCATCCCTAATCCTATCTCTTCTGGTGACAGCTAGCATGCTCCTCAAAAACCTCTTTACCGTGGCCTCCACTTTATTTATTAAAATAATTTGTGTTATTTGTTTCAAACCGCAAATTATTTGGACTTAGGGTTATTTAAATATTTTGGTTCAAAGAGTAGCCTGTATTTCGCCTTCTTAAAAGTATAAAGAAATGTTTGAAAACCTCCTGGTCAGGTAAATTCTTAATTCATAAATAATTGGAAAACCAAACTTCAGTGAGGTATTTGGTGGAACTTTATTTATCTCTGAAGTAACATCCCTGCAAGGCTAGCTTAGTATTTTAAATTATAATGATCATAATTATTCTGTTTATAGTGGGAGTATGCAGTAATCTTAATACATATAAACTTATGGTTTCATAATGACTTTGTTATGCATTAGCAATCTATTTTATTTAGTGTTTATCGTAAGAAATAATTCGAAGAGTTTTGGATTTGTTAATATTTGATAGTATTTTTTTTTTTTTAGAAAAATATTGTCGGTCTTAAATTGAGTTTATAGGATGTTTAACCAAATAATATTTATTTATAAATGTAATATTGATTTTTACTTTGATAATTTATAATATAATAAGATTAGGATTGAAGTTATCCGGGAAGAGTTGGGGGTACGTGTAGTACATGAAATAGTAGAGGAAGTAAGACTGAGATGAAATGGGTAGGTAATGAGAATGAAAAAATAAAGGATGAAGAAAATTTTGGAAATTAAGTATGTGGGGGAAAAACCCACAGGGGAAGCCAAGAAAGAGATGGAGGAGCAGATAGCAAAAAGTGTTCAAGTGAGAGGCAAAGAATGGAAGGAATTAAAGGAGAAAGAATGGTTGAAGGATAGAGGCATTTACTAAACTGACCCGGCCACGAAGCTGAAAACAATCAGTCATGATGATCATGATAACTTTGATAAATTGGAGCATTTATTTTTAATTGTTTTAACAATAAATAAACACCACTCAGAGAACAAAAATTGTTTTATTTAATATATATTTCACAGTGACTGCTTGCCAAGACTTTGAAATGGGTTTTAAATTCTTCATATAAACATTTAAACCCAAAATAATTTCTAGGAAGGATGAAGTTATTGAACCAGCCAATCTCACATACAAAAATATTTAGAAAAAGGGGTTTAGATAAAATCAATGTGAGGCACACTTATTTTCTATGTTCTTTGATGCTTTCTTTATATGAGTATTTAACAAATCGTTATCCCTATTAGCAGAATTAAGTATGTGCTAATGAGTTAGAATGATTTCAAAGGTAAGGAAGGATTAGATTATCTGGCATGTGCATTGAGGATAGTTATTTCCTCAAGGAGGCTTCCTTTCCTTGTATATTTCCTAAGAAATTAATTTTCATTTTGTGAAATATTGACCTTATAAATAACTATCCAATAACTTGATACTTATCTGTTGGCTGGTGAATTTTAGGTTAATCCATGGAGGAAATGGGTGTCTAAGGATGTACTTAAGAATGAGAAGTCTTGACATTTATTATTATCTACTAGAGTAAATTTATTTAATTGGCCTTGATACATTCTTATTACAAAGTAGATCATCTTGAGATGGGACACTTGAATCATCAATTTCGAGAATCTAAATATGAAAGCACACAACTAAAAATAAAAACTTTAGTCTGTGTAAATTAATAAAGGAATTATATATAGAAGTGTATATTTTGGAAGAAAAAAAACAAGCATTTTAGCTTTAATTTTTTTTATAAAAAAGGCAAAAATAATAAGAAAATATTTTTTTTTTAAAAAGCATATTCTTTTGTTCTCTAAAATGTAGTAGATAGACAAATAAACAAAAACACAACTGTCAGTTAAACAAAACATTAACGACTTTTAAATTTAAATTTCCATTATTTTCACTTTAACTAAAACTTTAAATTTATAAAAATGTGATGATTTGATTTTGGATTTAAGATTAGAAAATACATTTTTGATTCAGATTCAATTATACATTTAAAAAGGTTATAAATTTCATAATTATGTGTTTTGTTGTGTACTTTTGAGGACTACAGTTTTTTTTAGCAAGTGTGTAGGTAGGTCTTGTCTTTCTATACACTTTTCAATGTTTAATTTAATATAGTCGTTTGGCACCATTTTTACTTAGTATGGATTCGTTCTCAAGAAATTGTTAATTGCGCCCATCTCTTTAATAAACTTGAACAAATAAAGTTGAGCACATTTATGATCCTGCTACAATGGGTAACTTTAAACACATTTCAGGCTTAATGACTAGGACTATATTGGAATGTTTGACTAGAACATTAGATTATAATCAATCAGTGGAGTGACTAAGTTTATCACAAACAAGTATTGTAGTTTTTACATATTTTATATATAGATTGACACAATTCTCTTAAAAAAATTGTCACATACACTCACTTACTCTGAAAAGTAGTAGTTTAAACTGTTTCCTTTAAATATAAATGAAGTGTAATGTCTGTTCACGGTAGGAATTGACTTCTGAAAGGCCTTTTTCCCTACCATAAATCTATTAAATAGTAGGATATTGGTAGGAAAAAAGACCTTTCAGAGAGTAATTCCTACCGTGAATGGAATATACTTTAGTTTTAACAACACTTTTCATTACAAGCATTATTATGATTACTATAAGTGCAATCATATGAACAATGTAATGATCATTGTGCAACAAACACACACACACACATGTATATTTATATTGTATTTGACCTAAAAACTTTGACTCACTTAATACATAAAACTGACACTTGATGATAAAATGGAATGTAATTACACAAAATAGTTAGACATGAGGAAAGAGTTAAATAACACCATTCCAAATATGACTAATTTATAGGTAATGCTCGTAGATTTATTTATTATTAATAATATCAGTAAAATGATAGAATAATAGGAAAATGGTAGAGCACAAATAAAAGTAAAAACACTACCATATATTTACACACACTTCAATATTTCAATGCCATTATAGCATCTTCCTCAGGACATAGTGGTAGTTAGACTAAACAGGAAGTTGTCTTCAGTGATGCAAACTTGATTGGTATGGATGAAAACTTCTTTAGTGGAGTTGAAATTCTCTGAAGATTTCTCTATTACTCTGGGAATGGTAGGTGGTGCTAGTGTAGCCTCTGGGTTGAAATTAACGAATATTTAGGTTGGGTGGTTTTCTAAGTTTTGTGATCCATTGATGTGCCAGTTCTTATCTTAAGTCGGACATATTGCATTGTTTCTTGTTAAATGATTTTAACACTTTGACAGTGTAGCAGTCTTTATTTGAGGTTATGATTGAAGACATGTGCTGAAACTGGTTTTTCTGGATTCTTGATCCACCAGAGAAGTTTTCATCCTTACCAATTAAGTTGGCATCACTGAAGACAACATCCTGTTTAGTCTAACTACACCTACTTCTTACTGAGAAAGATGCTATAATAGCATCGAAATATTGAAGTGTGTGTAAATATGTGGTAGTGTTTTTACTTTTAATTGTGCTTTAATATTTTCCTACTATTATATAATTTTATTTATTGCAAATTGTTTATGCTCAACACACTTTATTTCATACATATAAATAATATTAGTGACTTCCAGAATGTTTTCAGTTTAACTATGTTATTATTGATCAGAGAATATTTGGACTTTTATATATATAAAAAAATTCTTATGGAAGAATTATTTTACTAAGAAATACTGTTGAAGGGATTTGTCAAATGTTACTAGAAAATAAGAGATGTGAGAATATTGCCAGTAAAAATGTTGACAATTGATTGAATATTTGGTTATAATGTTTATTCTCGGAAAAATATTGTCACTGAAGAATAGCTTGGGCAATGTATTTCGCACAATATGGCACTTTCTTAAGCAGAAGTCTTTCATTATTACTTGAAATTAGACGACTTTCAACAGCCTATCAAACTTTTGATATACAAGTTTTGAATTAATATATTTCAAGTTAATGAAACCAAGAAGCAAAGAGACAAACAATGCCACTTCAAACCATATCAATATCAAAATGTTTTGGATTGTTTTTAGTATACCTTAAATAATATTGTAAAAGTCAATTACAGAGTACAAGAAGGTTTTTGTACCACTTTGCATTCTCCTTGCAACCCTTCCACTCTGTAACGTTCTGGAATTACGTTACCGCGATGGGTGCCTATTGACGAATTATAATTAATACACTTTTCATTTTGACATGTTTTTTTTTTATTGCTGAATTAGTTTAATTAATGCGAAAATAGATCATGTCGAAATATATACGCGGGCTAGCGCGGACAGGTGTTGCTAGACGCCAAGTGAGTTCTCTCCCAACTCCCAACTTCCAACTCCCAACTGACCACTCCCAACTCCCAACTGACCACTGACTTTATGTTGCACCATCCCTTGTATATATTCCTTGGTCATGGAAGCTTCGAGAAGGTTTAGTTTAGAAAAACAAAATACAAGACAAAAACATCTCTGTGCTACTCGAAGCTTCGAGAGCCGTAAAAAGACTCAAGTTACATTTTAAAAATCTCTTTTCGAACCTTCGAGAAGAGGAAGTTATTATTTGAAATATATATATTGTCAAACTGACTTGGCTGGTGTCACGTGCGTGACGTCACTGATCAGTGGCTTTTGCCTTCTTAGAAGAAGAAGTGCTTTAAGCGCCATTTAATATACTACATAATTTAAATGAAATAAGACGTTTATAAAATTAGGACGATATTATTGTCAATGCTTTCACATACTTTTTAGGGGCAAATCAGTTACATTACAACTCCAATGTCCTGGATAATCAAGAGTCAACTAGCAAAATACAGATTACTCATTGGTATTATTATAATCCTTCAGTTTTAATAAAACTATTTCATTATATGGCAACAAAGTAAACAAGAGAATAGAAGTCTAGAAATGATAAAAGATTTCATATGTTTTATCAGAGATAGCAACAATTAGCCAAGTTGATTGTTGCTATTGGGCTAGTAACCCATTTTACAATAATTGTATTAATAGACCTATTAGAGCTATTTTTTATTGATATATTATTTTAATAATTATTAATACTAATAAATTGTGTTTCACAATAATGCTTGAATTTTTATAAATATTACAATGTAGTATTTTCCTTAATACAATGTATGTCGATGAAAATAAAGTGTAAAAAAATTTTACTTTGAACAAATGTGTATTATTAAACACAAATAAAAATGTTATGATTAAAACCAAATGTTGTAATCAATCAACTGTCTTTAACGTAGGTTTCATCTTCATCCTGCTCGTTTGGGTGAATCTCATTTTCTTCTTGCTCTTTAAAATATATATAATATATCTCAACTCAAGTCGTTCAAAACGGGATTTTTTTTTTATTCCTGTTGAATTTTCAATTAATACAGGTGTAAATTTATAAGCTTGGTTAAATCATGTGACTGCTCGTTTTTCCAGGATCAAGTGAGCTGGCAATAACTGCCAAGTTAATAAAACATATCCTGAATCTACCAAAATAATGGCCTTCAGCCATAGGACGTCCTAATAATTTAGGAAATGATTTCCATGTCTTTCAATAAATGCTACCTTGTGCTCTTTCGGAGAATCAATCTTGATTAATGTGCCATCGGTCAAACCAGTTATTTGAGGAATGTGTCCTATTCAAAAACATCTCATCATGGGTTTTTCAAGATTTTGTGGGAATTCTACTGCAGTTCAAAATGTTATAGCTTCCACAAGTGCATGAATGCTTCAGATACTTCCCAACATGATACATACTCCCACTAACAAGCCATTGGATAGCTGTTGTCAGACTGCATTCTTTATTTGCGGGAGGGGATCCGTCAGAAAGTAACCTTTATAATTTTGAAGATAACACTCTAAAGCTTTCCTTGTTTACAAACTCACTCATAAATGACCAATTTATCATATAGTGAAATAATTTCCTAATTTATAGTGGAGCTATTTATTGCTATTTATAAAAAAACAACTTTACAAGTGTTGTTGGACAATTGTTTCGTTAATTAAAAGACTTAATAAGAAATTAATAATATAATTAGTAGATTTTCATCAGTTTAATATTTAAGTGAAACAGAAAAATAATATATATTTAATAAAATCTAGTATCAGCTAATTTACTCATCATTATTATCTCGCCTGTGGCTGTGTCTGTTTAGTAAAATGCCTCCATCTTCCTCTATCCTTCCACCATTCTTCTCATCTTGCCTGCACAGTTTATTCTATCTGCTCCTCCCATATCTTTCTTGCCTCACAGTCTTTTTCCTACATATTTAATTTCCATTACTTTATTTGACATCCTCTCTTTTTCCATCTTCATTACATGTCCACACTATCTCAGTCTTGCTTCCTCTACTATCTCATGTACTCCCTGTACTCCAACTCTTTCCAGGATAACTTCATTCCTAATATTATTTCTCCTCATGACAGCTAACATGCTCTTCACAAACTTCATTCCAATGGCCTCCACTTTCCTAGTCTCTTTTACATTCATTGTCCATGTTTCTGCTCCATATGTGACAATGGGTACACTTTATGCCCTATAAATCACTTGTCTTCTCCATAACTTACTAATATATATTAATAATAAATAATGTTATTGTGAAACAAAATCTCATAATATTATAGAATAATATTACGTTATTACTAATAACTATTATATTAACACAATTGTAAAATATACTACAGGACATGTCATTTCAAATACTTATTTAGCAAGCACAGCACTCTTGTTAACAGACCAGCCATCACTTGTTGTAATTAAATGAATTCTGGAAATTTACACTAATTAGCTTAGTAGGAAGACACGCTACTGACTGAGCTAAGGTGTCGGCACAACATAATTTAAAGTGGGTATTACTAATCCTTCCTAAAAGCAAACGCTGATAGATTTGTGTGAACATTGATTACATATCAAGTGGATAGTGTATTGCTACAATAATTGCATTAAACTCAATCTCTCACAGTATTGAAGTGTAAAATAGAACTTCTCTTGTGTGCATATTAATCACTCATAACTATCAAACAGTTTTGGTACCTGAAAAATCAGTTCTTGGCTATTAAATGTATATTATATCTTGACAATTCACAAATGACTAGTTGGTAGTTACTGATGTCTCATTTACATATATTTTAGGAAACCATAGCTTTAAATTAATTAAGTGTTGTTAAGTGGAATTTCAAACCAAGAACTAAAATAAGATCCGGTACAGGAATTTGTAAAATTTTAGAACCTATTCATAACTACTTGAAGCACATATTTGAAGACACACAGCATCTTCTAATTTTTATACTAGCAAGGTACAATGTTTGTTTAGGGAAAACTTGATATTTTTAGTCAGATATTTCCAAGATCTGTGCAAATAATAATAAATGATATCCAACAACACAAAAAGTGCCAGACAAGTAACATATAAAATTAAATTCTTACTCCAAAAACTCCTCTGTAGAAGTGATGGTTGCTTCAATCAAAAGACCAAAATCCAACTCCGCTAGACTTGCTGCAACAAGACTATATCATTAATATTTTATTCAAATCAAAATGTGCAAAATTCACCAAGTGCCTCCCAAAAAAATGTCAACTAAGAACACATTCAAACATGTTTGTATTACTGTTCAAGTTATTTAGTCTGAGAAAATTGAGCAAATATAGTGCTCCCTAACCAAAGATGTCAGGTTTCAATCCATATATACATTATATATTTATATATGTAATGTATTAGGGATGAGGAAGGTTGAATTTAGAGAGTGTACCCGCATTTGCATGTCGGGAGAGTGGAAAACCATTTAGGAAAAAGCCCAATTTCTCAGTCATTGGTTGTCTAGTTTATTATGAGAATGATGCTTTAAACCATGTGGCTACTGTCAATCTCAATTAAGTGTGCAAGTAGTTTTTTTTTCAATAACCAGTATTGTTAAACCTGAAAGGATAGTTAGGTTAGGCCTAAATATAAAAACACTTCTCTCTTCATTTCTTCTTAAACTATTGCACTATTACACTTCACACATTGTTTTAAATTTTTGGATATATTACTTTATCATTTTAAGAAACACATTGAAAACACACAAAAAATATATGATCTTCCTATGAATTTCGACTGTTGTGTAAAGCGGTAATTGTGTGGATATGTGTGGACAGCAGTAAATTAACAGTAAGGTGAGTTATAATAGGTATAACTCAAAAGAAAGGTATCCAAATTTGCATGAAGAAAGGGTGGAAAACCATTTAGAAAAAACCCTCCTGGTCAAGATTCAAACCTTGTCTCCCCATTAACCATAGAACCAGAATAAATGAAATTGATGTTTGTTCTGCATGCCCAATGCAGATTAAAGTGTACAATGATTAAATATTTTATTACTTGTAATGGATTTCAATAATTAACTTACATAACTTTAAAACGTCTATCAGTAAAGGAAACAGTTAAAAATATAACATAAATTAATTTTATTATTAGCAGGGGTGTATAAGTAGGTAATTTTAACTTCCAAGTCAAGTTCGAATAGAATATGATTGAAAACCTCATTTTTTTCCCTGAAGTTTGAGTAATATAGAGCAGTATTTTTACCATAGATATTTCTATACTAGATTCATGAATAAACTATTAACACAATCATATAGTCTCCAGAATGAACTTTTTTTTTGTCAAAACAATTATCACACAAATTCGTATTTTTAGATAAATTTAAAAAAGTTGTCAAAGTTGTATATTTTTTAAATAAACAAAAATTTGGGTGGACCCTAAAATCAAAAATTATGAGAATTTACATTTTTTGAATTTTGTAAAAATTTTCAAGTCAAGTTAAAACAACTAGCAAAACTTGACTTGAACTCAAATTTGTAGGTTCTCGTCTATTTCTAAGTTGATTATGAATGAAGTTTCATTATAAAAATCAAAACACATGAATTATTTGATTCTAAGATCCGGGTGCACAAATATCATGTAGACTCTTCAATCAGTGGAGTGTCGATCATCTTGAACCCAGATCAATAAAAGTTTGGGTTGCAGCAAAGTTAATTAGGGATCCAAACCTCTGATCAAGTGACTACAAATGTGATTAAATAATCAAGTTGGACAAACATACAACACTATAAAAAAACACCTTTATTTGGAAAATCTGATTGGGAAATGAGCTAAAGGTATACACATAAGGTTGGTTATGTGTCTGGTAGTCTAGGCTGCCTGATATTTATTTATCAATTTCAATAAATTTCAATTTTGAACACATTCCTTTAGAGAATGTTTAGAATTTTTTATATTGTTATTAATAAATATACACAATAATTGATTAACGACTGTAGGGCTCGTTGTGTTGACCACATGATATCCTCTATCTAAAAATGTAAGCACTATATCACTATCCGTGGCAGCCACCGCTTGGTAGGTATAGCTTGCTTGTGGGTTCACACCACAAAGTAAACACAATAAAATGTATTCAACCTAAATCTCTTTTCAAATTTTATTTCTCTATAATTAAAGAAAAGTTAATTTATATCCTGTAGCTGCTTTGAATTTTAGCCACTCTTTATAACTTCTTTGTATGATTGAAATTCTTCATCTCAAGATGCCATAAATTGACACCACCATTCTTAAAAATAAGTTATACTAAAAATAAGTATACAACACACATAAGTTCCTTTCATTAATCACTAAAATAATGATGCTAAAAACATTTTAGTTGTTAGAATCTAAAGATGATATCTCCCATCAACATAATCAATGGAGGATCAAAAAGTTAATGTGAGAGAATTGTCTGGTTAACTTGACCAGAGATTTGATCAACAATCACCTCCTAATTGATAATGGTGCAACTGAAAATGGAGTTTGAGACACTTATTGGAAATCAACTTATCTCTGATCAAACCATTGATTATTGTTTGTGCAACCGGCCCTTAAAGTTATGTTGTTAAGAGGATGAATTTGTAATAGAGTGAGAGAAAAAACCTCCTACCTTTAGCTGTTAGTAGGTCTAGGAAGGTATCAAGAGGGGAGAGTCTGTCTGCAGAAGGAAAAGCTGCCAGGCCTGTAACAAGATAACCAGCTAACCAACCAACCACCGGTTCAACCAGTCCATGCAACATGCCATCGTCTAGTCTATACTATTCAGTAGGTATCAATAGAAGGGGTTTATGGGGTTAATATTTATTGTTAGAGAAAGAATTGCAGAAAATGAAGCATTAATATCAGCTAAGCTAACTTCCTATTCGCCTACTGAAGAAGCTGCAATAATATCATTGAAATATTGGAGTGTTTGTAAATATGTGTTATTGTTTTTAATTTTATTTGTGCTTTATTTTTTGTAATTCTGACATGTTTATTTTAGAACATTACTATTACATGTTTGAGTTGCTTTATTTCATACGAGTTGGAGAAAAGATATAAAGTTAGAATATAAGCTTGTTGTTGTTTATAAAGACTTTATTATATCCTAGTCATATATTTCTAATTTTTTATTTTGTCTAAAGTTTAAAAACCAGTAAACAAATGAAGGAAAAGTGGAGGAATATAATACACCCAAAAAAAAAGTCAAACATAGCCGGAAGGAAAAAAAAAAGACAATCAGAAATTATTGAGTTACTTTTAATATAGAAGTTAGCTTGGCTCATTTCCTTTTAATTAACAACAATTTTCAATTATTTAGCATAAAGTAATATTTACATTACAATATACAAATTACATTTACAAAACAAAAACAGAAATTTGCAAAGTAAAATGGAAGAATAACGATGTCCAATCTTGAATACATATTTGAACTCAAATATCGCTGGAGTTGAAAAAATAAGTTACAAATTATAAAGCAAAAACTAAAAACATATATTTTGGAATGTTTAATGAGTTCAAATAATTGGGAACCATTTTAACTAGTAATAACAATATTATAGTGGAAATTAGAAAAAGAACACAAATTGAGAAATGCATGCTATTACTCAGTCAATAAGTTGTTACCATCTCGCCTGTTGTCAAGAAATGTAAAGTTCAGAATATACCAAAGTACAACAATAGTTAGAGCTGTTGTTTTTTATGGTTATGAGACATGATCTCTTACCTTTCATGATGAGAAGAAACTCAGGATGTTCGAAAACAAAGTAATTAGAAAAATATTTGCTCCAAAAGGGTGAAAATAATGAATAATAAAAAACAACAACTGAAGAGATAGATTTTTGACAAGTCATTAAAATAATGCCATCTAGTTTGAGAGCATTTTTCTTTACTTCTTCATCAGACAAGTTCAGAAATACTGCTGGTGTGAGTAATAGAAACAAGTCAAAAATATAGTCACAAAAACATTATCACACTTGTGTCGATATTTTTTCGGGCCGGTTATTGCTTCTTGCTTCTCCGTGGTATATTGGTGACCGTAAAGGGCTAAGGCCCCTTTAGGCTAAGGGCCCAGGTGCAGCTGCATCACCTGCATTGCCATAATTATATCACTGTGTGTGTGTTTTGTTTAAAAAATGAATATCGAAGCTGAAAAATCGAATTTTGAGCCTAATAGATAGTGTTATGTTATATCCACACCAGTGAGATGATTTCTTTAACACCCCAGTAACTCTTCAAACGATGTAATGCTCATGCATAGAAGAAAAGAAAATTGTCGGGATTCTGTCTAAGATCATTATTCATTAAACTGAGTACAAAATAAACCTTTCATTGATTGGTCCTGCAAAAATGGGTGAACCCAAAACTTTATATTTCACTGCTTTCGGCAACTATGCAACCAAGTGAATAGGAAAATAGTTAGTGCTGCTTCTTCTGGCTCTATTTTCAAACCGCATGCAACTGGTGGCACAATGGTGGCAAGAGAAAAATGGTCACACCACCAGAATCATTGGTGGCGCGGCCATGGTGGCCCCGTGTGTAAAGGCTCTTGTAGTAAATTTATTTATTGGTAAATCCCTACCACAAACTGAAAAAAAAAAAATCTGGGCTGGCGGACAGTACCAATTAGTTACCAAAGTCCCTGAGAGGGTGCACAGTGTCCAGCCTATAAATATGACAGCACAAATCAGCCCTATTCTCACACTATCCCTTAATTTAAATAGAACAAAATTGTATCGTTTCGCAAAATTGACTGCTTGACATTTTATATGCCCAATAAAAGAATACCAACAGCATCATTACAATTTTATTTTAATATTCCTACAACCAAACAAAGTTCCCATTCTAAAATACCTATTTCCCCCAACCAAAGAATATTTAAAATAAGTAAGATATGTGTTTGATCTTCCTATTATGACAGTCATATTGTGACCAAAGACAAATATTTTAAATTTAATAATATTAAATTTAAACATACATTTTCTATCCCCATCACTATGCCATTTGAGTTTTAAAAGTTGTGTTTTTTGAACCATTTTTTAGCCTTTTATTTACCAAATGTTAGTACTAAAGTCCAACTTTTATTTAACGAAATCTAATAATTTTATTTACCAGAAATCAGGGTCCATACTGATTGCCCGACTGCCCCTCAGAGGGGCAAAGATTTATTTTCCACTTGAACTAAACCAATACCGTATTTCACCGCATAATCGTCACATTTTGTATGCCTTATTATTGAGGAGGAGATTTGGGTGCGACCATTATGTGAAGCTTTTAAAAAATATTTCTTTTTACTTAATAGTGTATTGGTCCAAATATAATGCAATTTTTTCTACTAAAATTACCTTTTCAAAAACTGTTCTCATATTATATGCGCTGCCTAACATTTTCCATAGAAGAAATGCCAGATTCCAAGGTATATTTTGTAGCACGCTGGCCAGTCTATTGCGATCATCTATAAATATAGTGGACGACAAAACAAAGATAGAGAGGGAGTTATTACAAGTAATTAAGTCTAATCAACTCAAGGTCAAAACAAAGAGAGGGATTTACCCCTAACTCCATTCATTCCTTGAGTGCGGCTGCTCTGGCTGGAACAGTGTGGCAAGTCTAATAATAAGGTCAAAACAACTGGTAATTTTTTTTCACATGCCTAGCCGAGCTATGTGGTTTGTAAATACTCAAATCTTCCCACGGGAGGTAAACTAGAAAACGTCTGCTTGGGATACATTACCGTGAGAAGCATCCCCCCCCCCCCCCATTATTGGTAGTAAATATAAAAACTATTCTGCAGGCTTCAAACTGAATGCAATTGTGTTCACTGAACAGCATGCTAACAAAGCTGCCGAAAGAGAGTTTTCAGTGAGTGAAAAGTTAGTATATAGTATGACCTCAAATATAATACAACTCTAAATTTTTGAGGTGTTCAACATGAAACATATATGGTCTTGAATATAATGCTACCTTATATTACGACAGTAACAAAGGTAAACTTTAACAACTTTACATCTTTTTTAAAGTAAAAGTTTAGTGTGAAATTTTATAAACCAAGACTGAGAAACAGGGTGCGACCATTATGCGGTGAAACGATTTGGGTGAACATCTATAACACATGACTCCGAACTAGGCCTAAACTCAGTTCTGACCGCCTGTTGTAAGGTAAGATTTACACATGTAGTTTCACAAATTGACAATTACACACCGACAGGAATGGTGGAAGAGATTGTGGATCTAATGGAGGAGAGGAAGTTGGATGTACTTGGACTGAGTGAGACAAAGTGGAGAGAGAGTGGAGTGATAGAATTAAGAAAAGGAAATATGTTACATTGGATGGGGAGTGATGAAGGAAGGAGAAATGGGGTTGGGTTTGTAGTGAGGCTAGGCTGGGAAGTAGACACAGTCAGTTGCGAGGAGGGGACCCAACAACATCTTAGATGAGCAACATTGAGCAGTGGACAAAGATAGCAAGAAGAGAATTGCGAACCTCCAGAAAGTACTACGCCATAGAAGGGCAGCCATCCAGGAGGCTACAAGAAGCTGTCCATGTTCCCCAACATCCTCCTCCTCCTCATCATCATCATCAAGTGATGACACATTAAACACCCCGGACAATACACTCTGCAAGATACTTATAGGGGACGACGCCATCACACCATCATCATTAGAACAAACAGCATCCCAGACTCAAAACACATACCGTACCAAAGAGGAAAATTGTATTCTACAGCTTAAGTATTACAAACACTAACACATCCAGCATTCCAGACCTTAGCCCCGAGTCGATTGAACATGCCATGTCAACAACAACAAGAAGTGTAAGATTTTAATAACGTCCTGGCGATATTATAAGATATTCAAGGAAGTTTGCAGGTAGCCATTACACGTCTTGAACAATTGGAAGCCCGAGCCATAACGCCCACGTATTGCCGGCTCCTGGGATTGCGGCCCCACCCAATCCCGGCATTCCAAAGGAAGGACTAACTCAGCCACCTGTAGCCGGAGCTGCGTTAGAAGCTCTCCCCACTCCGGCAGTCTGGGTCTCACTCACGATTGAGCCAATTCAATCACTGGACGTCGACGAGATAGCAGCGCTTAGGCTATGCCTAGCACTAAAGGTAAATATGCAGATCTTGCGATCGGCCGAGAATGACACCAGACAACACATCTATTGAACATTGTGTCAAGATACCCAACACTACCAGCCGACATCAAGGTGATGGTCATATATCGCATGAATCTTATCGCATTAACCAGAGGCTAGCCGATTGTGATAGACGCAGTAGGCAACGCAACAGGGGACCCAGGAATTTACTGGCCCGGGTTCATTCTACCACCATGAACAGTCCATCCAACTGTGATATACCGGGATCGTCCAATACCTGCACCATTCACACCAGAACGGGGGCCGCAGACAGAGTCGGGGCAGGAGAAAGTGAAGAAGAAGTGGACCAAGAAGCATCTTCAAGAAGAGATGTTCATATTTGTATTCATAATGTATCTATGTAACTGGGGTAAATAAAGGGACTAGAGCCCCTTCTCACCACTGGCTATCCTCCCGAACCTTCCATTATCCGCTTCTGCCGCAGTGGCACGAGGATGGAGAGCCAGGGATGGCAGTCAGTCACGAGGAGGGGACCCAACAATTAATTGACAGAATAATGAAAATGGTTTTTAAAGAGAAAGGAAAGCAGTTAGAAATACTGCATGTATATGCCCCTCAAGATGGATGCAATTTGGAAGAAGGAGAAATTTGAAGAAGAAATGGAAAGACACTTGGGAAAGGAAAGTGGTGATGGGGGACTTAATGCCAAAGTTGTGAAGAATAGAAGAGATTTGAAGAGGTACTGGGAGCTGATGGATGGGGAGAAAGAAATGACAAAGGAAAGAGACTCCTGGAATTGTACTCAAGAAATGGACTGAAAGTCATAAACAGTTGGTTTAAGAAGAGCAGGGATACTGATAAGATAACACGTTATAGCTGGAATTGGGAGCAAAAATCCTTAAATGACCATTTTCTATTAGATAGAGAAGCAAAGGCTTGCACAATGAACATTAAGGTCCTGCCAATTGTGTCTTTGGACGAGGATAATAGACTTAGTCACCGCCATGAAGGATTGGAGGAGCTGGTGCCAGATAGTGAAGCAGGAAAACAGGATAAGGATATGGCAGCTCAGCCAAGTGGAGGAGAGAATGAGCTTTCAAGCAAGAGTAAAAGGAGCACTACCAAAGGATTACATAAAAGGAGAAGAGGAGTGGCAAGGGTCCAAAAAGTGCATGGTGGAAGCAGTAGAGGAGATATGCGGAAGAACTAGTGGAAAGAGAAGATATAAGGAAATTCCACGGTGAAACGAAAAGATAAAGGGAGCAGTGACTGTCAAGAGCAAAGCCTTTAGAGAATGGTTCACAAAATGAACAAGAGAGACTGAGGATAAGTATAGGGAGAAAAAGATAAATGCAAGGAAGATAGTAAGAGAGGGAGAAAAACATGAATGTAAGAGTGGGCAAAAGTGCTAAAGACTGATGTGGAAAGGAGCAAGATAATATGTCAAGTGAGCCAAGGAGAAAGTAAAATAGGAAATACATCCGAATGATGGATGAAAAAGGAAGGATAATGGAGAGGGATGAGGAGGTAAAGAAGCCTTTGAAATCATATGTTGAGAGATTGTGGAATCCTGAGAGGGAAAGATTGGTATGGAAGGAAGAAGAAGAAGAAGAAGAAGAAGAAGAAGAAGAAAAATAAATGGATGGAGAGATGGAGGAGGAAGTAGCGTACCTAGCCTGGAAGGAGGTAGAAGAGGCCTTGAAAACAATGAGGAAGGCAAAGGCACCAGGAGTGGATGAACTCACGGTGGAAATGATAAAGGCAGCAGGAGAAATGGCCAGAGGATTGGACAAAAGGTATCATATTACCAATATTCAAGAAAGGGAATAGGAAGAGGTGAGGAAATATAGAGGTATGACATTGATGTGTCAATAGGTGAAAATGTACTAAAAGATTCTGGAAAGGAGGATGAAGAAAAGTGTAGAGGGAAGATGAAGAGAGGAGTAACATGGGTTTAGAGAGAGGAGGTCGAAAATAGATTTAATATTTTGAACTTGCCAGTTGGTGGAAAAGAGATGTGAGTTTGGAAAGGATCTGGTAGTGGCATTTATGGATGTAGAAAAAGTCTATGATAGTGTAGATAGAAATAACGTATGGGAAGCAATGGAGAAGGCAGGAGTAAAAAGAGGAGTGACAATGAGAATAAGGAATATGTATGATAATAATGTGAGTTGTGTAAAGACGGAGAAGGATTGACAGATTGGTTCCAATTAATAGAGTCAAGCAGGAAGTAATAGTGATGGAAATGATAATGCATAGTGTTGCAGAAAAACTGGGTGAGGAGAAAATGAAAGTAATGATGTTTGCAAACGACTTGATGGTATGCGGGTAAAAGGAAGAGGATGTACAGGAAAAGATGCAGGAATGGAATAAGGAGGTGAAAAAGTGAGGAATGAAATGTAGTATGGCGAAAAGTTAAGTGATGGTGATGACAAGGCAGAGAACAAGGCCAAGAGAACTGGATGGAGTAGATTTGAAAGAAGCAAAGAGTGTGAAGTATCTTGGTAGTGTGATTGAGGCAAAAGGGGGAGCAGAGAAGATATAGTGAGACGAGGATAGCAGGAAGAGGTATTCTACAGGTGTGTAAGAGACCTACTATGGAAAAGATAAGTGCTCCTAAAGTGTAAGGAAGTGTTGTATAGAGCATACTTCATACCCATAGTAATATATGCGCGAAAACTTGGAATTTGGATAAAAGAGAAACCAGGAAAGTGGAAGCCATGTGAATGAAGTTTTTGAGGAAAATGTTAAGTGCCACTAGAAGAGATATTAGAGGAAGCATGGATGAGATGGTATGGACACATAATGAGATTGGAAGGGCAGAGAATTTCAAGGAGAGTAATGGATTTGAAGTATGTAGCGAAGAGACCACAAGGGAGACCAAGGAATAGATGGGAGGAACAGATAGCAGCAAGTGTGCAAGTAGAGGAGGAGAGTGAAAGAGAGTGCAGGAGAAAGAATGGTGGAAGGACAGAGGGAGATGGAGGAATTTTACTATACAGACCCAGCCATAGGCTGAAAACAGTTCATGATGAAGACTTTCACATGCTTATACTACTTTGTATGATTGAAAAAAAGAAAGGCCTTCATTATGATCTAACTTTATTAAAACAAAACCGAGGTGAAATTGTAGAAAATGTAGCTTAAGTTTGGATATATTATTATATTTTTAGAAGCTAAGCATGGCTCAACTCAACTAAACAACTAAGTTTGACTCTACATCTGAATATAAAAAACACAAAGAAAAAAAAATATAATAGACCACACTAGGCAGAAGTTGGGTGAACTTACCTCTAGACCCCAGCTGGGCAGTTCTTACAGACTGAGGCGGATGCCCACGAGCCTGGGCCCCCTCCACCCCTGATAGGATGTTGAGGGCATGCTCCCGGGCACGAAGCATAAGGCTTACAGGATGAACCCATTGGTTGAGGAGACGCTTGGCTCGTGAGCGTGGTAACAGTAGCAGTAGTCTAAGCTTCCTTTGTACACCCTCAGTGGTGTCATCCATGTCTGCAACAACAGTGGGCTTAAGAGCTGGATAACAAGTGAAGCTTTCAAAATGGGCCTGATGGTAAAAATGTTAAAAGGTTTTTTTATTTTATGTCTGGCTGGTCCAACATTTTTCATCCCCAGGGCCAAATATGATGATCAGTTTGCATCACGGGCAAAGATATATTTAGTAAGCCCAATAACTTAGTTTAGACCTATAAAAAACACTTAATAAACAGCTATATTCAATACTTTTATGTAATCTTTCAAATTTTTCTGCATGCATGCATGCACACTTCCACAAAACAACTTAGCATTATAAATATAGATGTATACATATTTTCACTAATCAAATAAATGCATTATAAAATGCCCCTTTTAAATACATATTTTTATTTGAATCTAGCTATTTTACATTTGCCAAGAAAGGTTTCCCTTTAATTATCCTCTAGGGTACTGTAAGAGCCACATTTTCAGTGAACACAGGCCACACTGTTTTATGTCATTAAATTATTGGTTGTATAAGATGGCTAAAATCATTCAAGTATATAATGAATAGAGTATATATTGCAAGTTAAACTAAACAATAAGTCATGACATTTTTTAAGTCAACAAATATCGGAGAAGAGCAAAAAAAAAAAAATTGTTTATCATTTAATAAATCAACTTGAATATATGGATTAAGACTATCTACCATTAAGATGAAAAATCAAAAAGTCTTTTAAATTTTAACGAATCTTTTTGCCCCTTATTATAGAATCATCATCCCATTTTATTGAGTTTTCTCAGATAATTTTAAATTATTTAATCATACATGGAAGAAGGTACCGAAATGAGGGATAAAGGAATGAAATGTTGAGTGTGTAACCGCACAGCCTAAATTGGAAGGTGTGTTTGTGTAGTATTGTGCGTTATGGATCGTGAATGACAAAACGAGTGTTGCAGGTTGTTGTGATTAGCCTGTAAACAAATAGAATAGAGGAGCTGAACACAAAAACATTGTCAGCATTCCTTAGTTGGAAACCAGGCTAGAAGGCAGGATAAAAAGTAGTGTATCCAACCATAATGGCTGACTAATCAACACCACAGTTTAGGGGTCATTCTGCCCGGTTCAGGACGCTGGTTCATCAGTATTTATAGTCGAGGGCTACCACTTGAGCCCAGGGTACCGGATTCCGGAACAGTGTAGGAATCGACTAGGAGTCAGACCGGCCATTGGTTATGCCTAGCAACGCCTCATTTTGTCATCAGCTTCCAAATATTCTTCATATCATTTCATCCATATATCACTATCAACATCACATTTGTACTATAGATAGAAGCGCTAATAAAAATCTTAAAAATCAAGTCTAACGTCAATCATGAACCCACACAGATATACACAATCACCTCCCCCTATCCTCAGCCAGTGAAAATCCTGAAAGATATTAGGCCCACGTTTTAGGTAGTAGAGAGAGGGGTGACATGTACATGTGTACAACCAAATTTATGTATTTCTATGAGTGGTGTTTAGAACTCGAGATTGAAAATTTCAACACACTTGGTGATAGGAACCGCTTGTGAATGACACATTCAAGCACGTGAATAATCTTTGTAGAACTGTTGAAGAATGCTTCACATCTATTTAATTTAAAGAAAATACTCTGAATGATGTGATTTGCTTAAAATTTTATATAAGCACCAGATTAAGGTGATGTGCCAAATAATGAACAAATAAAGAAAGAGGGTATTTTTCTTCTTCCTTTGCATACAGACATTGAGATTTACTGCCATAACAGCAGTTGGATCACATAACCTTCAAGAACCAATTTTTTTCTTTAATAAGATTGTTCTAATTGATTCTAAAAATAAATAAATAATACATTTGCCTTCTTATCGGCACTCGCAGCAGTAAACCCAACAAAACGTAATAACTCTCTTCCATTTATATTGCAATATCAAAACACCATAGATATTTGCAACATGGTAGCTATATCTGAGGTTTCGTCAAGTACAATAGAAACAAATTTTGTTGCATTAACTTTATGTGCAATTTTTTATTTCATTAGTGATCACAAATTCCGATAGTTTAAATTAAGTTATTTTGTATATGTTAGAGGCCTGTTACAACAATGGAAACTAGCCTCATAATCCTTTAGCAACAATGCAAACACAATGCCTTTACCTTGATTCAAATAACTTTTTTGTCTGGTCATGGCCATGAAAAAAATGTACTTGTTCACCCAAGAGGCAGACAATTAGTGACTACAGCAGTTCCATTTTTTTAAATTTCATTTTACTTTATCATTACACTTTAAAATATCTAAACAAAGTTGGTAATTGAGCAAAACGTCTATCCTTAATTTACCCAAGTTGTGTACATCCAGACACGCATGCCTATGTGCCTAACTATTTTGTAACATTTATTGATTTGTTTGAACCGCCAAAGCCATTCTCAACAAACTTCTCTTGGTTGAAATTAAAAGAAACGATCAAGAGAACAGCTAAATAACGCTAGTAATCCAAGGGTTAACATCCTATTAAGTTGAGTTGCTGACTTTTACTTCCCACATTGACAGTAAATTGTGAAAAATCAGGTTTTGGTCTCCCGGTTTGAACAATCACTCCCTTTTAATAATAGAGTACTTGAAAAAAGTTAAACAATAATTTTCTAACCACACACTCCTCAATACTCACACACATGTTGAAGATGTTTAATTAAGAATAAATATGGCACAGAGAGCAAATAAATGTTGACAAATTTGTGTCCATTACCAAGATCTCGTGGGTGTATGGTTTCATTTCATGTGAGAAAATGATTGTTAATATATGTGTGTGCTGTCAAACATTGCACATAACTGGTGTACAAATTCAATAATTTTTGAGAATTGATCCAAGTCTATTATCACCATATACCAGAACTCTCCAAATGATGCCATATTCCCAAATATGAAATATATTTTAAAATGTATTTCCTCGACGTTTATAAAATAGGGTTGTATTGTGTTATGGTTCATCAGTAAGCCTGCAGGCCAGGAGTTTGATGTGTTTGGTCTAATCGATCTCGTCATCATGAACTGTTTCCAGCCTGTGGCTGGGTCAATTTAGTAAAATACCTTCACCTTTCTCCCCTCCCAACATTATTCCTTTCTTACTCTTGTCCATAAATCTTCTCTCACTTGCACACTTATTTTATCTGTCACTCCCACTATTCCTTAATCTCCTTTACATTATTTTCCCTCAAAACTTCAACCTATTATTATCCTTGACATTAATTCCTTTTCCATCCTCATTAGTGTCCATACTATCTCATCCTTACTTCTCCTGCTATCTCACACATCCTCTGTAGTCCAACTCCTGCTATCTCACATATCCCCTGTAGTCCAACTCCTGCTTAATGACCTTGGTGTTAAACATATATTTAACCCTGGAATGGTCACCATGACCCAACGTGATTTATTTTCCAGCCTACCTCCTCCACCAAACATATTTTGTTAACCTACCTTTGTGTAGCTTCCTAGCTTCTTCTCCACCAACCAAAGGCGTGATTACTGCTAAGTTACCTCTTATCAGTTAATAAGAACACAGCCTCTTGGGTCACCTTGATCCCATGCAGCCATTTGTATTAGTGTAAATTTTCTTTGTGCTTGTTTTGAATATTCATGTTTTAGCTTATATTTAGTAATGGATAAACATAAAGAGTGGATTCTTTCTTTACTAAATGAAGAATTGCCTGATGATACAGCTGACGATTTATGTGGTAATGGAAGTGATGTAGGTAGTGATATGGATCCAGAGGAAGAGATACATGAGGAATGAAAACCTAAGGTACATTTGTGGGAATCATGGGAGGATCACACATGAAGAGGGTCTTGAAAATGTTTGAAGCTGCTAACCTAATAAGAAAAGGCAAATAGTCAACTAAAAAATACAATTTTTATGTTTTGAAACTAAAAAAAACTAAAAAAATTTGTATTAGGTTTTTGTTATATTGATCACTTCCTATGAGTGTTTTTGTAGGTCATATAACTTTTCTGCAAAGTGTTAAAGAGTTTAAAATTATATATTTTCATCTCAAACTAATGTTTTAGAATAATATTGAAAAAAAAAATCATGAGTTTTATAGTAAAATAAGTAAGCCCCACCAAATGAGAACAATTAGGATGGGGTTATTTTCTTCAAAATTACACCAAGCTATTTTGTAATGCAATTTGTTAAAAAAAAATCAATCGTTAAATGTTAAAATTGAATAAAACATTGTTTTCTAAATAAAACATTTGGTAAAAACTGGGTTAAAATACAAAACAAAAGTAAGGATCATGGTGACCCCACGCGACTGCATTAGGTTGCAACATAGGCGTGACTACTCCAGGGTTAAAAAAAAATACAACAAACCTGCCATGATGGCCTTCATGACATCCACCTGGAGTTCAAAGGTGTTGCGCTGAGTGTATTGTAAGAAAGTAGGGAATGCAAGGGTGCGATAACCGAGGAAGGTGAAAAAGGATGTGAAGCCTTGTGGGAGAGGGAAAGCAAGAGAGTTGACAGCCAGATAGAAGCGTTCCAGAAGGACAAACAGCACATAGCGACGACCCTCATCCAGCTGGTCCCTGTAAAGCACAGGGAAAAACTTCTCAATAGGAACATAAATAATGAATGCATAACATAATTAATAAATAAAAATTAATTGCTTGAGTTCCATTACCAGAACCGCCCTTAGCAGACGTGGGACCCTGGGCAAACTTTATTTGCAAGGCCCTCATTTATCTGCCACACTTCCCGCTCCCTCATGCCCCACAAATAATAAATCATTTAAAAAAACTTAATTTTGTCTAATGTTATTACAGTAGTTTTCACCTATATACCAATTTTCGCCCTTGCACAATATCAGAAAATGCTCTAAACATAAATAAATGTAAACATTAATGTTTGAAGCTGTGTTTTTATACAAATAATGATTGATTTCTCCACCCCCTTTTGATCAATATCCTTTATACACAAATTCTACTGTTTTCCCACAAATAACAGGAATCTAAGGTTTTTTCTAAATAAGCACAATTTCTTTGTAATTTGGGCAAATACCAAGACATCCAGTATAATTTTCAAAGTGGTAACACCGGCTATAGAGCTATGCCAGGAGTTCCGTTTGTATGGATGGTATCTGATCTTGCTATTTTAAAGGTATAAAAGGGATCATCGGATTTACAAGTATTTTCATGGTTAGGTTATTTTTTAGGTTAGTATTAAAAAGCACACTTTTTGCTTTTATACATTTCAATACTTAAATTTCTATAGAATGATTCTGTTTTCAGCTTTTAAAAGCTGTCATGCTAGGTCCAAGCATGACATTAATATATATGGCCCTTGCTACAAGCGGTCATGTTTGACAAAATTATATTTTCTTTATTTTTATTCTCTTCTCCTTATTTGATAGGTTGTCTAGTCTTGTATGATAGCATGTTTCAATGTTATTATTGTTTGGTCCAAACATAAATTGATAATACATTATTCCAATATTTCTATTTGTAAAACTGGAAGGTAAAGATATTGAGATTATTAGGCATTATTATTTATTAGGCATGAAATGTTTTGTGCATATTTATATTTGATTTTTCTCCGAATATGTATATAAATAGTTACATACAGAATTTGAATGAAAAATGTAGTCATATCCTAGTTTTTTTAAATGAATTCTAATTTGACTCATATTTACGTTAATAACAACATTGCTTTCAGCATATATCATCGCTTTTTAGGAAAAATAACATCACCAGACCTCATAGCACATTTTAGGTGTCAAAAATTAGGAAAAGTAGGACATTTTGATGAAAAAGTAGGACATGTAAAAACACCATATACACCTCATAGTGCAAAAAAAAAAAAATTAAGAACAATATTTTTATGTTATTAAGCACATATTAAAAATAGGGAAAAATTTCTATAAAAGAAGAACGGAGGAGTGTGCAATCATTGTAACATTAGCGTGAACTGTTAATATGACAATGTTACTACCCACCCCGAAACAAGCTAATATTCATAGACATCCTGCAATAGAAATACCAATAAAACCAGCCAGTTTAAAATACTACCCCAAATTTCTCCCAAGGCTCCTGAGAATGAGTTTTTGGTGGCTAATGCGCCTAATGTTGTTGCTAAACATGGTGTGGGTTCGAATCCCGGGAGTTTTGGTAATCTTCTTGCACAGGATACCAAACCGGTGGTGCAGAACCACACTGGCCCACAAAACATGGAGAACAGGGATTTGGCTATAATTCGCTGTTTCAAATGTCAGCAGTTAGGGTATTTTCAGAGTAAGTGTCCTTCGGGAAACTAGTAGCACGCCATAAGTTTCATGGGTCTCATGAGCGAAGCAAATTTCCATGCCCTCCTTCCCCGATTGTTGATCTTTATATTTGTTCCTAGGCCTGTTTAGGATTGTTAGACACTGGAGCTAGTGCTTCTTTTGTTTGTTCTAAATTTTTAATGTCTCTTCAAAAGTCTAATAATATTGTTGTCGAAAATATTCTTCCTAAAGTTTATGCTGTTGCTAATGGTTGTTCTTTGGTGGTTAGTAAGAGAGTTAGCGTTCCAATTAAGATTGGTAGATTCTCATGGAAAACCCCATTGTTTGTTTTCTTAGGTTTACCCTTTGATGTAATATTAGGCATTGATTTCCTTGCACCCTCTAGGGCTATTGTTAATTTGTCTCAAGAGAAAGTTTCTTTTGGGTTTTTCCCCCCGTGTTAAGGTAGCGTTTAGCAAAGAACTTAAGCGTAGCGACCATTTCTTAGTAAAGGTTGAAAATATAGATGTAAATTCGATATTAGAACAATTTTCTGATGTAATCACTCCCGAGTGGGGAAAATGTGATGTCTTACCTTATGACATTGTTATGGAAGACCCTAAACCTGTAAGGTCAGGTCCATATTCTTGCGCCCCACCTAAGTTGCAAAATTTTAGAGAGCTTATTCAGAATATGCTTAAGGAGGGGGTTATAAGACCTTCTAATCCTGCTTTAGCTAGACCCACTTTCATAATTCCCCGTAAAGCTGGGAGCCATAGATTGATTATTGACTATCGAAAGGTGAACAAACAGATCAGATTCGACCGATATCCCATGCCTAGAATAGATTCTGCTTTCCAACATCTTGGTGGAGCCAAGTTCTATAGTTTGATTGACCTCAATGCCAGTTTTCTGCAATGTGTACTGACTGAACGCCCTAAAAAATACACTGCGCCACTTTGCTTTCTCTCTTATTGAGCTGTGTTGGAGAACATTATTGCATTATTTAATTGTTGTAAATACCTATTCTTGAAATTTATTCTGTTTATTTCTGTTTCACAGAGGAGAAACTGACCATGGACGCTACTCCTGGAGGTGGAGCAACATGTGACTCTAGGGTGTTGACTGGGTCAATGTTCTATGCGTAGATGTTTTCCCCAGAGCTCTCCGCCTTTAACAAGTGACTGCCAAGCTCTCTCCCAGATGGAGCAGGACATGGTCAGTGGACTCCTTCTTGACACCAGTTTCGGTGAGGTCACTACATCCAACAGACCCCACCAAGACGTGCAAGGCTCATGATAGCCAACTTAAACAGGTACCAACCTAAGGAGCGTATGTAGTTGTATAACTGGATAATAGTTGTAAGTTCAACATATCACTCACATAATTATTCCATATTGTTTTACTCAGGTATTTTATGTGGAAACAATCGGGTAGTTCTTTATAGGTCTATGGGAACTTTTAATTGAACTCTTTGGATTTCACTTAATTTTATGTAGTAAATTTTCCTGTTTGATAGACCTTATGTAATGTTTTAATGGTTAATAGGTGTAAATTCATATTTTTGGTATACATATTAACCATTTTGGTTTTGCCCAGGAATGGAAGTGGAACCATACGGGTAGTTCGTTGTAGATTTATGGGAACTTATTATTGGACTCTATGGATTCCCCTAATTCTTGTGTAATATCTGTCCAATTAAAGTCGGACGTTTCTCGATTTCATAGATTGATCCTGGTAGTGGGTCTTGGGTTATGAAATCGAATTTAATTATTGTAGATAGAAGTTATTGTTTTGACCTAACTTATCTAATGCTTCCACTCTATCCTAGCCCTAAGGAGAAACCTAGGAAGGAAGCTAGGCTTCCAACGGCGATAAATTAATGAAATGTGTACTTGAAATTCTTATAAAATTTTGACATGAAACCTCCTGACGTGTTGAAGGGGGGGATGCTCCCCTGATTCACTTCAATAGGCTTCCATGTTAATCGTATAGCAATAAAGTGATATTCAATGTAGTTAGAATAAATTGAGTTTGCGTACTAAGACTATTTTGGACTCTTGTGCATCAAGAAATAGAGCTTAGAAGACAGAAGAGGTTCGTCCAATTCTCATATAGATATTGTGAATTACAGAGTGCAACCTTTTGCCGCGGGCATAGTTGCAAAAACTTTCCTTGACATTGGGTCTAGTTCTGTCTCCTTTTCCTTTTGAATCCCCTGATCATGTTATATAACGTCAGTAGTGCAAGAGTCTTCTGAAAACGATGGGCTTTAGAAAGACTGAGACGGAGAAAGATGTTGTCTCCAAGCCGATCATGAAGATGGAAGAGAACACTTCAAACGGAGGCAATGGACTGTCTTCAAGATAATGGATGTTCCTTCTTCTCATCTTTCCTAAGGGGTGGGAGAATTGTAACATTAGCGTGGACTGTCAATATGACAATGTTACTACCCGCCCCGAAACAAGATAATATTCATAGACATCCAGCAATAGAAATACCAATAGAACCAGCCAGTTTAAAATACTTCCCCAAATAATCTTATACTCATTGACTTCCAGCATTATTAAACATCATGATCTTACTATGTAATACATAGGTCTCTACTCACGCGCATATCTGCCTGGTGTAGACTGATGTGCAAGTCAAGCCTGATCACCACGAATGCTAGAATGACGAGAAGTCCAAAAAAACGCTACGAATTGTGCAGCCCCCTGATGTTCCGACGAAGAAGCCAGTAATGCTCTGATTGGCCAGTACTGTACTATTAGAAGACCACTCATATGTTTGGACACCTGGGTTGGCGTATGTGACCTAACAAGCATAGCTCTACATCTGCTCATCTTGTGTCTTGGGAGTTCATGTTTGGAAACTAGTCAAACGCAGTGGCAGATGATCAAGACAACAAGAACCGGCCTACGTGATGAATACAATGAAGCCTTTCCACCATATGTTTGCGAATGACGTAATAACAAAGGATAACTCCCACCTTCCCAACTGGCAACTAGACCTATATAACGAGGGAACACAGACAATCTCATAGACTATTACTTTGGCCCCTTCCACAAAAAGTCCTGTTTAGGACTAGGATGTTATCTGGCCAGGATGGCTTATAATATCTTTGTTTAAAGCTATAAAATATAAATTTGCTGCAATGGGTTTGAATTTCTTAAAATACTTTGATTTAGTTTTTTATGGAAATCTGTCAGTGTAGGCATCGGTAATGTTTTGCTAAAAACTTTAATCATAAACGTAAATTCTGGTATGGAGCACTTAAATGTTTCCTGCTGCTTGGGCGCTAGTGTCTTTGTATTTTCTTGGTTTAATCAGAAAGCCACAGTATTTGGTTCTTTTTTATGTCTTGCAATATTTAGGTTGAATATTAATTTTTTTAATTTCATGGTTATCAATAATTTTAATTCCTTAAATTGTTAATGTGATTTTTTTTAGTTATTTTGAAAACTTCTTTGCTTTGAAGTTAATTTTAAAGTAACTTATTTTTGTTGTTTAATATGGTTTTGACTTTAATATTTGTAGATTTATTTAGGCAAAGTTACAATTTCTGTAACGTAACTTTTTCTATTTTAGTATTAAATATTTAAATGTGTGAATTTGGTTAAATTCTGTATAAGTGACGAGGGTAATTGTCCCGTAAAAGTTTGAGTTTAGTTGGGAAGACAAACCTTTAGTGCTTTAACGTAAATATCTGGTGCAATAATTAAATTTAAATTTATTCTATAAATTTAAAACTGTTTATTCTATTCAATGGTGTGAATCTGACACGCTGTAAACCATTTAAAAGAGGTTCATTAAGCTCTTTACAATTTTTGTAATATTTAGTAATTTAAACTTTTGATTCTTTTGATTTTATTTGATCTTAATTCACTGTGGTGAGTTAGAAGCTTCTATATCTTAAAGAAAAAAAAGTTCTTTAACTAATAGCAACTATTTTGTTTATTTCATTGGTCTCTTCTAGACAAGTTTATATTATATAATTATAAAAACTTTTGAAACGAACTGTGCATGTAATAAATTGCTAAGATTTATTTGTTTTCCAACACACTTCAGTAATACCTGTAAGGCCATGTAACTTGTTTTAATACTATTTGTTACTTTGAATAAAATTCAAATTTTCATTAACCTTCAAATGTTTTACTTTTTCATATAGTTATTTCCTTTAGTTATCACCATCCACCCCTCTTTTTTTAGTCTATTGTGCTTGAACTAAATAGCGTGAGAGTGGGGTGGTACACCATCATCAACCCTTGCAATCCTCCCTTCATCTTAAACCCCCTCTCCCACCAATTCATTTTCTTTTTTAGTAGTACAGTATTTATTTTACTTTGCCATTTCGTTACAAATCCAAATAATGGTTGTGAAACAAAATAGTAATAATAGTGCTATTTATAACAATAATGATGGTCATTATCATCAAAATATGATAGAGGTTAAACTAAAATGCCTGCCACCTAAACAATGTATTTAAAAATAATCTGTGAAACATTATAATAAAAAATAATTAATCACTCTTTCAGCTGTTTTTGGGTTTCTTTGATTCAGATGACTCGCACAAAAGTAGTCCAACAATATTGTCTTCCTCTTTTGAATTTGCTGTTGTTTATTTCTTATTTTCTCAAAGCAGAGTCGCTTTTTTCCAATTTTTTGCCTGGAGCTTCTAGCATAGTTTGAGTTATTTGCAAACCTTTCCAGTCATTAATTTTCATTGCATTCTTAATCCTTTCATTAGCTTTTGTCACTAATGACTTGTAAGATTGAACTTCTTCTTAAGCTTCTGATTCTTTCTTTTCTAACAGTTTCACTTTTTGTATTGCCTCTTTAGCCTCCTGTGATTTCTTTTCGAAAACATTCCTTTTTGCTTGAAACTCTTCAATTTGTTTTTTATTTTCTCTTTGTCTTCTTGCTCTTGTTTCTTCCGTTCAGCGTCAATTCTCTTCTCTTCTTTGAGTCTAGCCACCTATGAGCTCCACCCCCCCTTCATAATAAAGTCCTTTGTGAATGGTACTGTGTGGCACTGATAGTTATAATGTTTAAGAGCATCTTTGGTAGACTGCATGGACTGGTGAATGCCTCAGAGAGACAGGTCCTGTTGTCATTAAGATAGTTTGACGTTTGTGAGAATCCTCGCTCAACATCAGCATTTCCATGGGGTAACACAAGAATAGCTTTAGCAAGCCTTGTCAACTCAGGATATTTAGGATAATCAAGAGCATCCTTTATAATGAAAATCTTTCCCCAGTATTGATCAAGTCTCTTTGACACCACTCCTTGCCCATCTGGGGTGCAATTCCAATCATCTGGAATTTGTTCACACTGATGTACTCTCCATTCATTTCCAATTCAATGAACATTGCAAGGCCGGACAAGAGAAACAGCATTTGCTAATAGCTTTTTGACCTAACAGTCCAAGCTTCACATCTATTTTCACAATTAAGGCACCAACTTTCCTTTAATAACCCGCCTCGGTGGCGTAGTTGGTTATCGCGCTTGTTGTGTTGAGCTAAACTGCTGAGGACGTGGAGATTGAGGTTCAAATCTCGGTCGGGTGAACTGGGGGTGGTTTTTCCTAAATGGTTTTCCACTCTCTCTCTCTCTCTCTCTCCACGCAAATGCGGGTTCACTTCCTCTAATTTAACCCTCCCAATTCCTAAATCCATTAACGTAATTAGTACTTAAAGCGTATAACCCGAACGGGTATAAGACGCGGTGCTAAATATTATTATTATTTCCTTTAATATCATATTATGTAATGGCAGCTTTTACAGCAAATGTACTGATAATGTGTGGTAGAACTTTCGCATGCCATGAATCAGTGTTTTCTGTACCTTTAGATTCAATTTCTTCAATGTTTTTCTGGTTTCTACGCCAATTTCAAAATCATCATCACTCTGTTCCTTATCTATACACGGAAACATAAGCTTGAGTTCATCAATAGATTTGTCTTCTCCGGAAGATTTTGCTAGGCCGGTTTGTGAAGCCTGACAATATTCTTTGAGAACAGTCAACTGGCTTTTGACTCGTTCAATTGCTGGAGCCAATATAAGCCACCTGCACTCAACATGCTTCAAAAACTTTAACTGGCAAACACCAAGTTCACTCTGTAGCTTTGATATTCCTCCATTCTTACTGATGAAAGTTTAAAAAAATTATGTAAATCAACAATGAAGTCCACTACTTTCTCTCCAAACTCTGCTATTCCTTTCCCAAATCCACCATGAACAACATGCAACTACATGCTACAATATGCAACAACATGCTGCATCTAGAAGAGCAGGGAGGTCTTGGTTTTTCTTTGCTTCACTAAATGTACGAAAAACTGTTTTATTTACATTAGGCCCATCACTTCCAGAGTGTCATTAGTTCTTTCAGAGGAAGTTTAGGACCATCTATTGATTTCATTATTTAACCTGAAATGTCTTTTCTGAAAATTGAAAAATGACATCTGGATACGGGAATTGAACCCGGGACCTTAGAATTAGTATGCCAATCCTCTAACCACTGAGATATCCAGGAATCCCGTGTCCAGGTGTCATTTTTCAATTTTCAGAATATGATATCTAGATGGAGTTATCCTCACTAAAAGCATAAATAATAGCTTTAGCTATTTGATTCTTAAATAAGCAATCCCTTACAATTATAATAATTGTACAAGTGACAGCATTAAGCCAACTACCAAGTTGAAGGTGGCGGTCTTACCTGATAGCTCATGATCTTAATAAAAAATCACACTATTTTTCTGAGACATCTTTTATCTTTTTTCCATAATTTATTGTCTTCTGAGACACCAAAAGCTTTGGTTAAAAGATAAATGTGATTCTAAAGACCCATCAATTTAAGATGCACTCCGTTTTTAGAGTTGTTTAAATGGGAATGGGGGGAAGTGTTTCTTAAAATCAAAGAGCTATAGTAGTTTGTTTATCATATTAACTATAATAAAACAATATATATTTATTAATGAAGTTAAGAGGTGTGTAACATACTCTCTGAAATTCTCTACATACCTAAGGGGGTTTGTGAAACACTGCTCTAGATGATGAACTAAATTTTCCCTTTTAGTCTCCAACAATGACTTGAGCATGATCTTGCTGCGGAGACCTTAAAAGATTAGAGCTTAGGAGTTGAGCAACGGTGTTCTCGAAATGCAATAGAAATGTTTTAAACATATTGATTATATGTTGTGACTATGTTACCGCAACTTTGAATATTTCATTATATTTATGTTGTGTTACTTACACGAGTGCAAAGCCATACTCTTGTTCCTGACGCGCATCCACACTGGCACAATGACACAAGAGCTGACACAGCAGACGAGAGAGTTCCAACTGGGCCGCACAGTACTGGGTGGCCACTACATGGACATGTAGAGGTGTCTGCTGTTTGGTCGTGTTCTTTAACAGGTGCATGCTCAGCTCACGCAAGTTCTGACATAACAACAAAAGGCATGTGATAGACAATCAAACATTTCAAGTTAACAAAATTTAATTCATGTATAAAATCGATAAAATGCAAGTTTAGTATTAAAGTGAAACACAATTAAATATGGCTGGGCCAATGTCGACCCCTGGGCTGATTAAGGGACAATCGGCGATGGGATTTGGATCACCTATTTGTTAGGCCGATGTTTAAACTGTATGAACTGGAGAATTATCACTATTAAGCTTTGTGGCAGACAGTCTTGTCCTTCAGTCTGTAGCTAAAGGGATGAGGGGCTGTGTGTAGTGTACTCTACATAAACAGAATTCGTTTTTCTTCTAGGAAGGTAAGGAGGTAAAGTGAGTGCCTGAGTGGCAATATAAAGGCCATGGAGTGAGAGGAGTGCAAGAAAAGTGTGTGTGTGTGTGTGTATTATTCATACCAGTAATGAGATGGTATGGGCATGTAATAAGGATGTAAAAAGAGAGGGTGGCAAAGAAAATGTTTGAAATGAAGTATGTAGCAAAAAGACCGCAAGGGAGGCCAAGAAAGATAAGGGAGGATCAGATAACAGAAAGTGTTCAAGAGAAAGGAGAAGAATGAAATACGACGATTACTGCTCACATTTATTATTTAAGTTCTTAAATGCATTAAACAACTGATATTTTTATAATCATTTTAAAATTAACTTTTTAATTCATTTATATTGTTTTGTTTTTTTATTCTTAATTTAAAATGTATATTAGAAAATGTGTTAATACTTCATGTAAAAGATGAAGACAAAACAACAGGACTTTGGGTCTGTTTGTAATTTTATGGTAGTTTGGCATTACCTCAATGCTTTTTTTCACCACTACAATTGTGAAGTATTAAAGGATTAATAGTTTTTTCCCCTTGCTTAGCTTGATGAAGTTTAGAAAATGTATCTACCTACACTCTAACTCCAAACCAAAGGTTAATAACCTTTATGGTTCTCAATCCAGTCATAAGCTTACCAAAGGTTCTGCAGTCGTCCATTTTTTCACACCTTAAATTTATTCCTTAAACTCAATCTTTATTCAAACACCTATGTCCCTACCTTTATATAAAAAAAAAAGTCTAAATGAAATGTAAATTTTCATACTAAACTATTTAGATTATTTTAACATTATTGTAAAATAAATGATTCCTTGGGGGCTTTAAAATGTATAAGACAGTGTAGAAACACTTTACAATAATGAAAATTAATTGATAGTGAAAGAAGCCAAACAGAAAAGAGAGTTAGGTTAGAGCTAGATAGGCACAAACACACTTCTCTCTTCATTTCTTCTTAAACTTTTACACTTCCCACTTTCTATCTAGGTCTAACCTAACTATCATTTCATGTTGGCTTCCTTCACTATTACTTGTTTTACATTATTGTACAGTGTTTCTACAATGTCTTATTAAACATTTTAACATTATCGATTATGATCGATCTAGGTAATTTTGGTCTAATCGAATATTATTTGAAAGTAGTTATGTACCACAGATATGACATGCTCCTGCTTGCTGGCTGTACAGCTCTCCATCTCAAAGAAAGGTAGATTGTCGGCCTTGCCCCATCCACCAGCCGCCATGTTGGCTAGCTCTCCTAGAGTTCCTGACCCTACCAAGCTGGTCCCAGGAGAAAGGGGTGTACTGGAGCGAGATAATGCCTCGGGCTACATCACAAACATTACAACTTAGTAGAGACAAAAAGTTAATGTTAAGGGTAGGACCATAAGACCCTCAAATCCTTGAAACCTCTAATCCTTAAGGATATTTGAGATTACAAGGATTCAAAAAATTATCGGGGCTCTTCATATCAGTGGCACAAAATTATCAAATACATCTGCATTATTTATAGTAGGGGTGTGCAAGGTCAATTTTTTCAATTTGAAGCGAAATCGAATCAAATATATAAAATATTCATGAAGCCAAATCAAAGTGTGAATATTTTATTTTAGTGGTTTTATGCTTGAAAAAAATATTATATTATGGTTATTTTTATTACTTTATGCACTAAAATTACTTGGAAAATGTTTTATTACACAATTGTTTGTAATATTTCATGTTACTCTGACAAATCAAGTTATTATCACAACAAGCAATTCCATTTCTTCAGATTTTTTCCATATAAATATTAATTTGTAATGTACAAAACAGCTCAGAATGGCTAAAATTGAAAATAAATGGAGTATTTTAGCTATCAAAATTTGTATTGGCGAAGCTTCAAACACCAATAATTTATATCACTATCTGGATAAGGTATTCATATTTTCACTATCAATATCAACAAAATAGATTTGAAAGAATCACATCACTTGAAATTACAACTTTTCCAAATGCTGTTTTTACCCGACAAATATTTTCGCTATTTACATATTTTTCTCATTTATTGCTTTATTCATGGTTATATCATAGCATTGAACTGGTAAATCCATCTATCAGCTTCAATATGAAATATTCAGACTGGTTAGAAGTACAGTAGTTATTGATAGATGGCATTACTGTAACTTATTGCAATAAACGTCGAATCACGCCCATGTCATAAAAAAGGGCCAAGAAAATATTATAATCCACTCTAATACATATTTAGGCATTTATTAGCCAAAACAATATATTTTCCAAATCAAAAGTAATGATTTCAGGGTTATCTTCTAATCATAAAGTGTACTTATTACCATATATGTAGAGTATGTGGATAGTGAGAAGTTTCTTTGATAGTGATTCTCTGAGTAGCAAAGCAGTTATAAATAGAATGGCAATTATGACTGAGAGTTCATTTGAAAAGTTATTAATGACAACCATGTATTAACTCCTCACAAAGGTATTGTCATTTTGAGAAGTAGTATTAATCGAATTTGATTTTAAAATTGACAAAATATATTTCCAAGGTAAATTAACAGAGAAAAACTGTCAAACAGTCTGAAATGGGCAAATTTAGAATGAGCCAACTATAGCACAATGGGAGTGCATTTTAAAGCCAGAGATCCTAAGTTAAAGTTTTTGTCCAGAACAATTTTTATGAACAAAAAATAAATAAAAAAATACATTATAAACAAACCAAAACAATGAGAGTTATCGTCACCTGATAGCAGACAAGAGAGACCATGAGCTTGTCAGCCACTTGGCTGGGTCTGAACCTCGGTCTGTCCTTGCCGGTCTTTTTGGTCAGTTGCTCCCATAGACGTGTCCACATGTCGGCCCTGTATGGAACCACACGTTGTTGGGGACTCAACAGCATCATAGCTGTGTTCCAGAGCATCTCCTGGGTCACAGACATGCTCAGGCGGTTCACCTACAAAGTGAACACGTGACATATCCTACTATGTTGTTTAAAATAAATTGGTTTAATATATTGGAATAAGGCTTAAATTCTCGAATCCCTGCTTATTGGTGGTTGAGCCAAACATAATATAAGAAAAACTTAAAAGCCAAACCTAGACTATTAATTTAACACTTAATGAATGTTTAAATGTAATAATGTGTATTAACAAAATAAATTTAACATTTATTTCTACTTTCTATTATTCTGTTATACTCATATTTCATTTTATGTTCATAATTTTTTCCAAGATTCTAAATTCGAAGGTAAAATTAAGATAGAGATTCATAAAATAGTTGGTTCAACTAATATCTGATGATAATGAATTGTAAAAATGTTGAATGCTTTTGTATTTGTATTTCGCAACCACTGGCAAGGTTATACTTGGTTTAAAACAACACGTCAGCCTCTATGTTGGATGCACAAGCCAGTTGTTTTGCACCATGTCTTACTACCAATCTGGGTTCTACACTTATTTACTAATTACATTAAGTTGTTAATGATGAGGAGGGCTGAACTTAGAAGTAGTGTACCAGCACGTGTGTGGAGAAAGAGTGAGGGAAAATACAATTATGGGCTAAACAATATGAATAAACTATAAAAGCAGGTCCAAGCATTATTCACCTACAGGTAATCTAATATAATAAATCCTGACCTTGACATGCAGCTCGCCCGCAGGAACTCCAGATGTGAGTGGCAGAAGCAACATCAGGGCAGTTGCGTCAGATGGTAGGTTTCTCTGCGCAGAGGCGTAAGCTCCTCCTATCAACACTTCTTGCAGCAGCTGAGAGACACTGAGGTCTAGAGGGCGCTCCACTACTGGCATCAACAACTGAAACACCACAGTCATCGTCATGATGTAAACCACATCACACCATAGGAACACAGTATTGTAGGGATGTACAAAGTTCACTTTTTCAATTTGAAGCCAACCCAAATCGAACATACAAAATATTCTTGAAGACGAATCAAAAATTTGTGGTTAATTGTTTCATGCTTAAAGAATATTGTGTTTATTATATAGGCTACTAAAATAATTTTTACTTTCTCTCGACCCCTTGGAGAGAGAGAAATAATATGATGGAAAAAAAGATCAAACTCAATATTTTGATGGATATTAAAGTTTCATGACCCCCTGAAACCAGAAAAGCAGTGTTCGCAATATTGTTTGTCTTTTTTTATCCCTTAATATTTCCATCCTGTGGCCTGGGTCAGTTTTTTATTCAAACCATATATTTTCCATTACCGGCTGCTAGGCCTGTCATAGCTTTTTATGTCTTATAATCTAGCTTAAGACTAGGACAGGCACAACATCTAGTCCCCAGCATTTAATTAGTCACTGTGAAAGGGTAAATCCACATTTCACTGATGAAACATTTTTCGGCCATGGTGGAAATTGAACCCGGGACCTTTAACTCAGTTGACTGAGCTCAGCTCTCAGATTGTTTGTCGATCTGTATATTTATATCTTGGCCTAGAACCAAAACCAATTTATCGATTGGGCTTAAAACTTGGTGTGTAGGGTTTTCATATAATTCACCATGAGAAGATTTTGAAATAAAATAGCTAACCCTAAAATTAAATATACTGAAAAGCAAAAAGGGAAAAAAAAACATTTTATCAAAATCCACGCTAACTATTTTGATTATAATTCACATCTAGGCATTACAAACAAAATGACAGATCTCATTTTCCCCATTTTGATCATACCTTTGTAACTCTTTGAAATACGAAATAGATTACCATTGCAAAGTTTTAGTCTTATTGAATACAACTATTATTTGAAATATGTTTTTATAAAACCAATAGTTTTTGAGCTCTTGGCAAACATCTTTTTAAAATTAAGGTAAGTAAAATGTTATTTTTTTTCCCTTAATTTTTCTGTAAAAGTGTATATCATTTCATTTATCCTCTTTGGTGAAATACGATGCTCATCTTCCCATTAAATTTTTTGCAAAAATGTTTATTATTTTATTTCACATCTTAATAGTTTTAAGAAAATGTCTTCATTTTTAGGTAAAGTTGTAAGCTGGGGAAAGGAAACAGAGAGCTGGAAGACTGTTGGAGTTATGTGCAAGAAATAAAATGAAAGTGGCAAACAGCCGGTTTAAAAAGAAAAGAGAAAGCCATTAGATCACTAGACACAGTTGGTATAAGGAGCAAAATTCAGTGACAGACTATTTTATCATGGATGAAGAAATGAAAGGCAGACCTTAAACATCAAGGTAATACCAAGTGTGTGCCTAAATAGTGACCATAGGTTGTTGGTGGCAGACATAAAGGGATGGCAATGTTTGAGAATGAAGTAAGACAAGAAAGAAGAATAAGGGTGTGGAGGTTATAAAATAAAGAGGAAAGAGAGCTGTACCTAAGAAAGGCAAGAAGCTAAATACCCAAGAAGAGATTCAAAGTGTAAAGGTCGAATGGGAAAGGTTTAAGAACAATCTGGTGATAGCTGCAGAGGAGGACAAGTAATAAGAAGTGGAAGGAGACACCCTGGTGGAAAGACAGGGGGAAGGACGCAGTGGAGGAGAAGAATAAAGCATTTATAAGGGGTTTAAGAATAGGAATAAGAAAACAGAAGAATAATATAGGAGAGAAGATGAATAGAGTGAAGTGAGTTGTACAGAAAACCAGGAAGGATTGGACGCAAAAATGGACAGAAATGTTGGAACGGGAAGTGAAAGGAAGTAAGAAGATGTTTTATATCCAAGAAAGAAATAGGAGTAGAAAAAAAATACAAGAAGTTAGAATGATAGATGAAGAAAGAAAAACAGTGAAGACAAGAGAGGAAGAAAAAGAGACTATGGCCGAGATATTTTGAGAAAATTTTCATCTTGGAAGAGGAAAGGTATGAGAGTGAAAGAGGAACAGGAAGAAATAGTAGAAGAGGAGAAAAGAGATCCAACATGGAAAGAGGTGGAGGATGCATTAAGGAGGATGGAACATGGAACAGCACCGGGTGTGGACATGATAAAAGCAGCAGACGAAGTAAGTATATAATGGTGCTGAGAGTGGTTTGGAAGGAGAACAAGGTACCAGAAGACTGGAAAAAAGGAATTATAATACCTATTTCCAATAAAGGAGACAGGAAGAGGTGTAAAAATTATAAGGGATAAGACTGATTGCCACTGTACAACAATATATGAGAAGATAATGGAAAATAAAATAATAGATAAAATTAAAGGAAGGTGGAGAGAGGAACAGTACAGATTTAGGGAAATGACCAATAGACTTAAGCTTTGCCATATGAGAGCTGATGGAAAGAAAGTATGAATTTGGGAAAGGCTTAGTAGTGGTATTTATAGCTGTGGAGAAGGCATATGATAGCGTGGATAGAAATAACGTTTGAAAAGCGATGGAAGAGGCTGAAGTGGAATTAGAAGTTGTAATGAAGTGAAAAGCATGTATGAGGAAGACAGGAGTTGTGTTAAGATGCAGAGTGGAAGGACGGAGTGGTTCCAAATAAAAAATGGAATGAAGCAGTGGAGTGCCCTTTCACCATTACTATTTGTACTAATAAAGCCATAAAGTTAGATGGAGAAGAGCTGAGAAAAGTATGTAACGTAAAATATCTTGGAAGCGATTGAAGCGAAGGGTGGAAGTAGAAAGAATTTAATGAGAAGAGGACAGCAGAAAGCGTTGTTCTATAGTTGTGTAAGAGATCTGCTATGGAGAAGAGAATTACCCTTGAAGTGTAAGGAAGTGTTGTACAGGGTGTACTTTATACCCATTGTCACATACGTATAAGGCATTCACGAGCTAAGTTTACCTGGATGACAGCTCGAAAGGTTACTAGAAGTAATCCCTAATATATCACTACGCCCAACACTGACATCTATCACTTTGGATGAATGTAATGAAAACCGATGGTAATATAGTAATATGATAGTTAACCACAGTAATTTAGGCCAATATTACTTATATATTTATTTGAGGTCGGACACAAAGTTTATTTATAGTTTATTACCCTTAAAAAAAAATACTAACTCCACTTTCACAAAAACTTCTAAAGAACATAGCTTCAACATGGCGACTGACGAATCTAAGCCATATGATTGAACATAACGGTAAACAAGTTTTTTACAATGATGCAGACATGCAGTTGATGAAAATATTTTATTCAGTTAAATATTTCAAAATATGATAAAATAATCATAAAATCATTTATTGTATGTAAAATAAATGACAACAATTTTCTCTTTTCCAAGTAAATACAATGCCTGGGCATCCTTTGTAACCATTTTCACATATGCAGCAGAAACATAGACATTGGCTATAAAAGAGAGACTAGGAAAGTGGAGGCCATGGGAATTAAGTTTGTGAGGAGCATGTTACCTGTCAGAGGAAAAACAATATTAGGAATGGGGTTATCCGGAGACGAGTTGGGGTAAAGGGAGTACATGAGATAGTAGAGGAAGCAAACTGAGATGGTATGGGCATGTAATAAGGATGGAAAAATAGAGGATGCCAAAGAAAATGTTGGAAATGAAGTATTTAGGAAAAAGACCGCAAAGGAGGCCAAGAAAGAGATGATATGGCAGATAACAGAAAGTGCTCAAATGAAAGGAGAAGAATGGAAGAAATTAAAGGAGAAAGAGTGGTAAAAGAATAGAGGAAGAAGAGGCATTTTACTAAATTGACCCAGCCACAGCCATATTGTTTTATGTTAATAGATACCAATATGCATGATGTATACTCAACTTGACCAATGAAATTCCCAACATTTCCCCTGATCATTTCCTAAAATTCCCCCGACTCAAAAATATGTCACACCCTTCTACCCCTACCCCCCCCCCCCTCCGACGGTTTTTGTTGATATTTTTTATGAATAATAATAATAAGTTTAAAAAACAGCATTTTTCATTTGTTTAACAAAGTCTACTAGGAATTATAAAAATTATAAAATATATAACACAGCTACAAACAAAAAACAAGAGTTTGAATCACATTGTAATTTGCTGACTAATAGATTTCATATTTTGAGTAAAACAACATTTTCCCAGATTTTTATTAATTTACTAAATTCTTGACTTATTCCTATTTTTTTCCCGACTACTTCAAATACCCGGCTAATTCCAGTTTTCCCTGATTTTCCCGAATGGTAAACACCCTGAATATGGCTGCCGTGATAGGTAAACTTTCTTTACCAATTTTATTTTATTCTGGAAATTTTGGTGAACATCTATTAAATATTAACTATACATTTAAAACATTTTTGCTTTTACAAATTATAGTCATGATTTTAATTTTGGCTTTAAAATTTTGAAATAAGCTTTACCTAGAATATCATTACTATTTAATTTGTGACAGTAAATTTGCAAATCAATCATAATATATTTCTTAACACAGGGTTGGTATCTGTTAATATGGAGGTCTATTTGTGTTTTTTCTTGAATATATTATGCTACCATGGTAAATATGTTTACATATTGAAGCAAAACATCAATTTTTAGGTTTTCAAATCCAATCAACGCTTTTATAAGTTTTACTATACAAATACATTGAATAATTAACAAGAAAATGTGTTACAAACAGCCTTTAAAATCTTATATTCATTAATCTCTTAATAAAGCATTCCCAATCATTTGCACATATCTTTAGGAATCAATGTGCCAATAATCGAGGTATTTTCTTGATTCTCGATCCTCTCGATACCCTTAAGAATCGATAAGTATCGAAGAATCTAATTTCCCATCTCTAATATTTATGCTTGTCTTACGTTCATCATTTTTCCCAAGATTCAGATTTAAAGGTAAATTGAAGATTTGGGTTAGTAAAATAATGTATTTGACCCAACTCTAGTCTTAATATATAGTTTTAATTGGTATTATTATTCATGAAAATGTTCCAGTCTAATATGATTAAGCTATAGTGAAATGAAGACTATGTTATTGTCCAGTTACCTCGGCCACAGTTTCAAAGTCCCCTTGGTGCACTAGGAAGTAATGAAGTATAGCCAGTCTATTTCCCAAGCTGTTATCACTTCTGAATGTGTCCACCAGGTGTGCTGTAGTTGCTGCTAGAGACACCAAATCAAGTGAGGGCAAGTCCACGGTTGTGACATTGTTGCCAGTTTGAAACAAGGGAACCAAGTGTGTGACGTGTGATGGCATCCCCGGTAGATGGGGAGACGTGAGGATATGGCAACATGGTTCATGGGACAGGCCAATGTCTAGCAAGTGTGTGAACAGTCCCGGGGCATACACCAGCATGTGTTGATCTATAACATATACACAGCTCTATGCAACAGGTGTTTTAACACATTCAAGATAATTTCAAATTAATCAACCTTGTTCATTGGGAAGTCAGGGTGCATCCAGAGTGTTTTCCCCCATTATTCTTTCTCCGGGTAAACTTTGGTGTATAAAGACTAGACATATAGGAAAAAATATGAAGAACCTTACTCATACTTAGCCCATTAGCATAATTAGTACATATGCATACAATTAAAATGGGTAGTAAGATGCAGCACTAAGAATAAAAATTATCTGGTAGATAAATAAATAGCATTTTTTTTATATAAGGTTGGATGCATGGAAGAAGATTGACATTATCAATGTGGAAGATCAAAATTGATAGCAATAAAAATTAAGTGGAAATTTAAGAAACAGAATCAATAAACACAGGAATTGTGACATCTTTAGTTGATATACTGGAGTTGGAAGATTTTTTGGTCTTTATACTGTATGAAATAATATGAAGTAATGTTAGTAAGAAAGTCCTTCAAGTTATCTCACATGAAAGAAAACCTTAGAATGTGTTGAAAATCCTGAATTCATAAATACTATAGAAACATTTTATCTTACCTCCGTGTAGCACAAAAGTGGGTTTCATGGTTCTGGCGTCAGACCAGGGAATCCCAGGTACTACACAGTGTATGACACAGCCATGGTGTAACAGCGTCACGGAATAGGCAAAGTGAACCGTGTTGGACATATCTCCGCCTCCTGCTTGAACAGGGGGCTTCACAGGCTGCCAACACAACAAGATTACATCAATTGTATTTAAATCTATATGTTTAGAACATGGGTTATTATTAACAGTGTATGCTAAGTGGTGGGGGTTGATAAAGTTTAAAGGACACCCCCACAAATAAACCCTGATTTTCTTACAAACAACCTTAAATGAAGGAAATGTTACCAGATCTACTTTCATGTATCCATGGACCAAACTACATGATCCAAACTTTCACAAAAACAATTATATTTTAAGTGTTTTCACATAAGCATATATTTCATTCCATTAAAAATTATCCAGAGCTTTCAAAGCATCGTCAGGCATGACATAGAAAATGAGGGGCACTCCGCCAATATTTGTTATGGAGCGAGATATACACACACACACACACACACACACACATTAGGAGGTCCCACAACTCCGTCCTGTTGTGAGGTTTCAATTTCAACTTTAATATAGAGCTGTGCAATTTTATAAAATCCATTAGGCCTAAGTATATATGAAAATTAATCAATAAGTGCAGTGATAAAGTGAAGTCTATTATTAACTAGACCTATAAGGTAGAACAATTTCAATTGGGATTATTCAGGGTGTTATGCATTTAGATGGCCATCTCTAAAATGGACATGCATATTTTACAACTAGCAATGTCATTGATGTCACTAACAACCAATGCAAAACAACATTTACAACCTTCTTAAAATTGTGCACTTTAATGACTGTATTTTAGACCAGTTTGAAGTGCCATCCCGTACTTACATGTCCATAAGCATTGCCCTGTTTAATTTTTTTATTACTTTAATTCATTCAGTTTATCCATCCATGCTCATCAATTAAAATTATAACACCTGTCATTTTTCTGCATAATTTGAACCTAATATAACTCTGAGATGGGACCTACTTCAAGTAAACGGTCTAAAAACGTGATCATGGAGGCGACTGTCATAACTGACGGCTACAGGAGATGATTCCATGAATCCCCATGATTCCATACCTTCAACTTAAATGCATGTAATTTCCTACCAAGTTTTGCTTTGCAATGACCATCAACAAAGTGCAAGCTCAAAAATTGAAGGTGGCTGGCGTTGACTTACATATTTTCCCCTAGGACATGTGACATGCTCTCATGTTAATTCTAGCGGTAGCTTGTGCCTGCTCGCTCCAGATGGTAAAACCACTGATATCGTTAAGAAAGAGGCTTTGCCCTAAATTTTGTTACTTTATTTCCGTTGGTTAATACAAATATTCTATGTATCTAATCTTAAAATAGAAATAATTACCCTATATTTAATTATTTTAGTCAGAAGATACTTTTATCATCTCCAAAGTTTTCATCGTGGAAATATCTACCCAAAATGTTGCGTGATTTAAAATTAAAAACTATGGGATTAGAAATGTCATTGTTTGAAATGGACAAATTTTTTAAAATTGGCATAAACGTTAGTGAAGCCGCGAACAATATAATCTAACGCGCTTGTCGTGTTTAGCTCGACTGCTGAGGACGGGGAGATCGAGGTTCGAATCTCAGTCGGGTGAACTGGGGGTGGTTTTTCCTAAATGGTTTTCCACTCTACCTCCACGAAAATGCGGGTTCACTTCCTCTAATTAAAACCTTCCCAATCCCTAATCCATTAGCGTAATTAGTACTTAAAGCGTATAACCCGAACGAGTAGTAAGACGCGGTGCTAAATATTATTATTATTATTATTATATTATTATTATTAATATAATCTAATAAAAGTTCCTTGACAAGCTGAGTACACAATTTCCACTATATAATTATGATTAGACATTTTCATGTTCCCAGAGAAATAATGGTTTCGTCTCCTATACTGTATTTACAAACTATTAGAAACATTCAAAGTTTAGTCGGATTTTGTTAAAATTTACATTAAAAAAAAATGTTTTTTTGTAACCAATATATCTAAATTGATTTAAAGTTATCCTGTTATATTGTTTAACTTTATTGTATTATGAAGACTAAACTCCAGTGACATCCTCCCCAATCATAAAGATATGAACCAAGGATCCCAGGCAGTATAGTGGTCACCTGGTAGAGATAGTGATGGCAGATACACACAACCCCTTTAGAGTCACTGACCACCTGAAGGTCAAGAGAACAGTCGTGTACCCTAAGAGGTACCGGGTCATCCTCATACACCCCACAGAGGATACCACCGCTCCTCGGTAGTTGGGGCAGATTCAGAGGAATGTTTAGCTGTAACAACCACAACACGCTGAGTTGATCGATGGAACAAATGTTATTCTATGATTAAGAGGGCAACAACATTGCCTACACCTCTGGGGTCATCCATAAACCAAGTACCTGGCTGTTGAGAAGAGAGGAGGGGAAGCTCTAATGTCTACATGGTGCCACATGAGGGAAGGAAGGTGTTATGTAACACAAATCATATATTTAAATTCTAATGTTGAAGAAATAATATTATTGTTCATGTTTTCACCATTATAGATAGGTCTAACACTACTCAGAATTGTAGGCTAAGTCCTTTTGGAGTCACACAAGCTTTACTATGAAACAATGGCACTCACTCTTGATGTAAAAAGTTAGATAACACAGGTTGGAAGGGGAGAGGGGTCAGGTTAATCAGTAGTTTTCAACCTTTTTCCAGGTTTGACCTCAATGTTTGTTATTGAGACAATCGCAACACATTGATAGCTTACAAGCTCATATCCTAGATTTACAAATCATTATTTTCTCTGAAACTTAATACCTGTCCAACTATCAGCATCTAATTAAACTTGTGGGATAGGTAGAAATTAGAGGAAATGTACTTTTATTTGTGTGGAAGGAGACAGGGGAAACGGTAAGAAATACTACACCCAGTAGCCCTGGACGGAATTTAAATCCTGACAGCATCACCAACAAAACGAGTGTGACATTAAAGCCCACATAAGTTGCATTTTCTTTTCTTAAAATATTGAGTATTTCATGCTTTTGATAAACATCTCAATAATTTAGTTTATTATAATGGGGAAGGGAAGGGGGTTATTGACCTACTACTGTTTCATGAGGGGTGTCATCATGGAACTGAAGGCAGGAGAGAGTAGGGGAGAGTTCCTCCTCCCTTGGTTCCCCCTCCACACTGGCTTGGATGCGACGGTAGTGGATGTAGTACAGCGCTTGATGAGTAGGAGCCCATTGGGCCCATGTGAACGCCCGCACCAGGGACTCACTTGTCACCGGACCATCCAACTCCTTTGAGACAAATAAGGGAAATTAGCTATACAGGAGCTAGTCAACATATATGATTGTGACCTTGTGCCATGGTTAAGATCAATCAAGCTAATGTTATGCCATAAACCATAACAAAACCACACTTGAGAGACTTTCTGGTTCAAATCCCTTTTAGGTCAATGTTTCTACTTGTAAGTTATATATTTATAGTGTGAAAGCCAGTTAGGTATATATAATGTATAGTTAATTACAATTGCAATCCTAGGCACTAATAGCCCTTACTTAGTTTGTAATAGGATTCTATAAAAACAATAAGAGATATACTGTTTATTTTTATTAGCAATGCATTCACTTCCAGTTCAGATTATAAATGTATACACTAATTACGCTAATGTGTTAGTGATGATAAAGTTTGAATTAAGAGGCAGTGTACCCACATTTGCGGAGAGAGAACGGAAAACCATTTAGGAATAAATTACCATCATTACTCCCTACAAAAATTGCAATCCCGATCTCCTGATAATCCATAATCCAATATAATGCAAGAGTGACACCTTATACCAGTGGTTCTCAAATTGTGGTCCGTGATACTGTGCCAGGTGGTTTGCAGATGAGAAATTAGAGATAGTATGACTATCATGTACAAGAGCTTCTTAAGAGTATTATGAATGACAGAATGGGTCCACTATAATATTTTCTGATAAAGCCGCCATTGGGTTCTACTATGAGAAAAATGAAGCATATTCCAAGCAGGATTAAGCTTACTTGCATCAGTGAGTTCTAAGGAGATCTGCCTTTGTTGCAGCTATAACAGTTGACTTTATAGCCATAAGTCGAGACTGCTGAACTGCACTATCACCACAGCCAATCATTTTTCGGCCAAATTACGGCTCTGCTATCAATAGTGTTCAGTCCTCACGAGTAACATGCTGCTTGTTTTGCTGTTTGCTGTGGTGTTTAGTTAATGTATGATGTGTTTTGTGATTATTTTATAGTAGTTTTAGGAGTTTAATTAATAATTGACGTATTGTCTCATTTTTTTTGATAAAATGGATAAAAGGCTCAAAACTTGTTCAATGAAATGCAGTGTTGCAAGTGTAAATATTGGTAACAGTGAGAAGAACAAGCATCCAGATATTAAATATGAATCTATTTCAGTTGAACCAAATGGCTTAAATACTGTTATTACCTACTACAAACTTTTTTAAAAGATAACTGTGAACAAAAAATATGACAAATATTTGAAAATGGGATTTTAATGGATTGGAAACCCCTTAAACCTGATCCCCTTTGTGTGGTGTGCTATGAAACTAATAAAAATGATCGATTTGGGTCCCCAAGGGTCAACACTTCATACTAAAATTTCGAATTCCGGTTAAAATTTTAACATTTTATTAGGTGTTTCACATCTTCAGGTCATCGCTTTCCTATTCAATTTCTCATTTATTAATTTTGGCCAATAAAAAATATAGATATTGACTATTGAGTCTAAAGTGAAGGAGCTAGATAGGTCATTGTTGTACAAACACTTCACATAAGAGGTTTAAGGAAAAATAACAAAATTTTTGAAAGACTTAAATATATTTAATGACTCTATGACATTACAGAATTATTGCATTAAAACTCAAGTATTATCTCTTTACAACTAAAGCTCATAAAAATGTATTAATATATTTGCCAATATCTCAGAAAATATTGGTTTTATAAAAATATATTTCAAAAAAAGTGTTTTATTTTTAATAGTACTAATACTACAATGATAAGTTATTTAGTATCACAAATATTTGTGGAAATACAGAAATTTCCGCTTCTATAAAGTACTCTAAAATGTATTTTCACAGGAAAATGGAAATAGCCATTTTATTTATAATCTTAATCAACTCTTAGATATGAATTTTAATCAAAATCTTTTTTTCTCTTTTCGCTTTTTATTAATCTATTCTTAATTTCAGGGTTAAACATACACACTGCATTGCAAAAACCACTTTTTAAGGTTTGGGGGAGTAATGAGACGTCGACATTCATCAAACATTTCAAGTGTTCAAATAGTTTTTTTATATATATATAGCTGAGTATAGCTTGAAAGTTTTTGGTTTTATAAAAATATGTTTCAAATAAAAGATTTGTATTATATTTAGACCTACATATTTGCAATGATAAGTAATTTCATATCTCTAAGAGTTACTGAGATATAATAAATAATAAGAATTTATGCTTCAGACCGGAACCCCTAAAGTCATTTTGCCGAAATATTGAGAGTATACATTTAGTTTGGAATATTTACAGATGTTCAAAAATGAAATTTAATCAAAATCGCTAGTGCCAATTTTGAGAAAATCAACTTTTTCTATTTTTTTCCCTCCAGTAAACTACCCTTAATTTTAGAGTCAGGAAACCAATTCCAAAAACCCCTCGAGGACACCCTATGAAAACCCTAGATACCAAGTTTTAGACCGATCGGTAAAATAATTTAGGCTCTAGTCAGAGGTACAAGACAGACAGACGACAGAAGGAAATTCAAAACCACTTTTTCAGATTTGGGGAGTCATGAAACGTCGAGATTCATCAAAATCTAGAGTTTGATTTTTAGACTATCACAATACTTTCTCTACGTATAAGATAGCAAGAAAGTAAAAATATGTTCATGTAAAGTTAATATTGCTTTAGTCCAGTAAATTTAGGCCAAAATCGAGTGTCACTTCAGAAAAATGCCAAATGAGTGAGCTAAATACTGGTTTCCACTTTCACTTTGCTTTTCTAAATAATTTCTCAAAAGTATCCATCATGCAATTGTATGCATAAAATTTTACCGAGCGTAAACGGTGCTGAAAATTTGTTTTTAATGTTTTCCCTAATATCATCGTTCCTATTGACTATGAGATATACTAACAAAGAAATAATATCAGAAATGCATATACAAAAAAGGTGGTAAACTACTGTGAACTACTGATCTATTGTTTTTGTTTGTAGAATTAAGATGATAGGTTTGTTGGGGTAAAGCTGTATGTAAGAGATATGTCAAAGATTTTAGAAATATTGTAACTATCTAGCATCGCTTGTGCTATCTATTTCCAGATGAAACAACTAATAGTACTTTTTACTTTCGAAGATACCCGAAAGTTTTGAATTTACATTTTAGGCCAAATGACTTTAGGCCAAGTGCCTTTAGACCAAACGACTTTAGTAAATTAATTTTTAGGCCAAATGACTTTAGGCCAAGTGCCTTTAGACCAAACGACTTTAGTGAAATTAATTTTTAGCCCAAATGCCTTTAGGCCAACTGCCTTTTAGGCCAAATGACTTTTGGTTTCATTTTTAGGCCAAATGACTTTAGGCCAACTGATGCGCCCCTGTCCTTGGTGACAGTCTTCCCTAAGTGAGGCTATGGGGGCTGATGACGACTTAGCTCATCTTCAACAACCCTCTCACTCCCAGCCCATCCACCTGGGAGCCAAATGGCCAGACCTTGTTCTAAGCTCGTTGGTTTTGGCCCCGACCAGTCTCCTGTCTCTCGTTTGAACCTGACCTGGTTTTTGCTGGGGTACACCACTTGGCGGTGAGAACAGGATTGAGTAGGAGAGGCTAAGCGGAATCCACTAAATAGGCTCCTTGTATTGCGCATCAGTACCCCGTTAGTAGTTAGCTAGTGGAATTAAATTTAGCATGGCAAAGTGTGAAGGGATGAAGCTATAAAGTTAGATAGAGTAGAACTGAGAAAAGTACAAAATGTAAAATCTTGTAAGCATGATTGAGGAGAAAGGTGGAAGTAGAGAGGATATAATGAGAAGAGGAGAGCTGGGAGAGTTGTTCTATAGTTGTGTAAGGGTGAAGAAGATAAGTCCCTTAGAAGTGTAAGGAAGTATCGTACAGGGATATTTTGGCTGTATCCAAATATTCTCCTTCACAACCTGTCGACCCTTGACGTCCACTTGATAGTTGCATTGGTAATCACGTGATCAGACATAGATTCGTCCGAATAGTCATGAAGTGTATCGATGCACCCCAAACACACCCTTGACAAGCATTTAATGCAGTGTTTGACTGACAATTGTTTATTTTTTCGTCTGTTAGAGATGGAGCTCATATAATGATGTGAGCTGTGATAACGGGCTGATAGATGGCGTTTGAAATAGTTTCAAGCTCATTGGTAGGAAACAGCACTGCAGACTCCTCAAGGGTGTGGAAAGGATAGTTTGCCGTGCAAATAGCCTGTTGCAATCTTTGATCTCAAGTGCGTGATAAGTGTACAGTCATAAAGTCTGGATCAAGTCAAGTGTACTTGACTATTTAGATACAGCCTTTGTAACCATTGTCACATATGCAGCAGAAACATGGACAGTGAATGTAAGAGAGACTAGGAAAGTGGAGGTCATGGGAATGAAGTTTGTGAGGAGCATGTTAGCTGTCACAAGGAGAAACAAGATTAGGAATGAAGTTATCTGGAAGAGTTGTAATACAGGAAGTACATGAGATAGTAGAGTAATCAAGACTTAGATGGTATGGACATGTAATGAGGATGGGAAAAAAGAGTGCCAAAGAAAATGTTGGAAATTTAGTATTTGGGAAAAAGACTACAGGGAGGCCAAGAAAGAGATGGAGGCATTTTACTAAATTGACCTGGCCACAGGCTTGAAATAGTTGATGATGATGCTGATGATGAGTTCACACTTTACATTGCTGCCAATGGACAACGAGGTAAGCCTGCCTTTTGAAGAAAATCGATCATAACCGTCCAGTACCCTGACCTAATAGGCACCTCACTGTCAAGTGGCAGCAATGTCAAGTGTGATCTGTGTTCTTTTCTTTGAAATAATCAAAGAATATTTTTTATAAAAACAAAAAAATAATTAAACTTACCCAATGACTTTCATCAACTTTCTTCAATTGGACATGGTTTAGTGAAATTGCTGAAATTGAAATTTGATGTGTTAGTTAACAATTCAATTACAAATAATCAACAAAAATAATGGCAATCAAGATGTAAAACCCATTTTATTAATATATTTTAGTGACAAGCATGCCAATGACTGTATCAACTTATTTTATCTAATTTATAGGAAAAGGATGAATAGAATGTATTTTAAGGTAATACACGATTAGTTGAGAGGGATTTAACACCCACATCAGCTGGGACTTGAGCCCCGAACTTTTGCTAGTATGTCAGAAATTGTAGCTACTACACCAACTATCCAAGGGATTTACCAAATTGTAATATGTTAAATCATTAATCGTTCCCCAAAGGGGTAGGCAAGAAACTGCATATAGGTTCAAAAACAACTCCGTACTAAATCCATTATATTTTTGAAACATCAAAGGAAATTTTTGCCTCGCTCTTGGGTCTTGATATTTTTTCCTATTCTCGTCTTGATACCGTCTCGAATTGAAAAAGTGATTCGTACACATTCCTAATTATGATTTTTTTAGAAGTCCATTTATTTGTCTTAAATGTTCTCTCTTGTGACGCAGGACTCATTGTTTACTCTTCTCTCTAATTGCCTGGATGTTGTTTGTGAATTGTTCTTTCTTTTTTTTAGCACCACGTCTACTACCCGTTAGGTTACACTTAGTACTAACTAGGCTGATGGGCTATGGATGAGGAAGGTTGAATCTTGAGAAAGTGTACACATATTTGCATGGAGAGAGTGGGAAAATATTCATGGAAAAACATCCTTGAGTTCACCCAACCGGGATCGAACCACTATCTCCTTGTCATAGGTAGTCTAGTCTATTGACAAAATAACGCCTTGGACCATGCGACCACCGGAGCTGGTAATTGTGCAGTTGGGATGGAAAATAGTGAGGGAGGAAGAACATAAGTTTAGTGCGCAGACATCTGACCATAGGAATGTAGTTAAGGTCAGTACACTGGACTAACAAGTTGTTGAATGAAAGAGGTTAGGAGCCAGAGTTTAGAAAAGCATCTCCTTGTTGGACTGGTGTAGCTCAGAGCTGAGTGCAAGACTGTATCAAGTACATTTTATGTCTTAAAATACTGATGATGATGATGATGATGATGATGATGATGATGATGATGATGATGATGATGATGTGATGATGAGATGATGATGATGATATGACTATATGATGATAATAATAATGATAAAGTGATGATAATAATAATTATGATAATAATAATAATGTAATAGTGATGATCATCAAGTACACGGCTGCACACTAGATAGGAAAGGAATTGGTGGATTGTTTAAATTGGTTGAAATCAAACACTTTTTCTTGAATATAAGAAATATCAAAATAAATCATAGTTAATTTTTCATTTGCTATCACAAATGTAATTAAAAATTAATATTACTTATCATAGCGCAAACTATTATTATTTTAACATTTAAAAAAAAACATCATTTTTATTTCATCATTATCTTCATAATCAACTGTTTCCAGATTGTGGCTGGGTCAGTTTAGTAGAATACCTACATCTTCCTCTTTCCTTCCCCCATTCTTCCTCCTTTAATCGCTTCCATTCTTCTCCTTTCACTTGCACATTTACTGTTTTCTCCCTCTCCAAGAGCTTGAACTATTATTCTATAGTCAATCTAAAACAGTTTACTTCGCCCAGCTACACTAAATAAACTTCTTCAAAAACATCTCACTGAAATATGATGAAAATTGAAATTAAATTTAAATACAGTAGTCTCTCGGGAACTTGACACTCAATAGCTCAACATTCTGGGTAACTTGACATGAGCAGTGCACACAGTTGTTGGCGCCAGTCATCACAATCCAGGGTCATTCAAATGTTTAACCTCTCTGTTTGTTTGTGTAACTCGAGTGGAATAGGCATGCTGTTTTTACAAGTGTACAAGTGTATCGTACTGTACTGCATTTCTGTATATTACACGTATGTATGTATACAATTATATTAAAATGTAATATATTGTACTGTATATATATTAATGTTACTGTATAGTACAATTCTAAAGTACAGTCCAATTGTACCTATATTATTTGATACTTTACTGTGATTCATCATTGTTTAGTAAACATGCATCTTATGCGAGTTCATTCGTAAAGCCCGACATTTCAATAACTCAACACCATATCAGTCCACATTAGGTCTAGTTTCTGAGACTCTACTGTACATTGAATTTCAGTTAATTGGGGCAGCCATTTATTTGGGACAAAGTTTGAATGAAAGAAACCAAGCAAGTATTTACCTTTAATTCTTTTTTGGCTTATTTGGGTCAACCCGCCACTTAATTGGGGTACTGAAAGTAGTGACTAAACAACAAACTGTATGTAGATGGTGCATATGCTCCTATAAAGATATTATGCGGGCAGCAGTCAAGTCAGAAATTATGCTTGAGATATAAAACTATTATTTACTATCACACTAGGTACTATACATAATTATGTATATGGCTTGTGAGTTAACATAGATTAAAAACTTTACCAAACAGTGCACTGATTTTTTTTTAGTACATAAAACTGATTTAAGAACCATCTCAATAAGCCCCGCTAAGATTTGTTACTTTCTAAGGCAATGAAGGCAGTCCTTTGACATTATTAGATAGCTGTGCTGACTTGGTTCAGTTGCAGTCCATAAAATGTTTTCAGCTCATGGTTTAAAATTTCGCTTAATTGAAGCAGCCACTTAATTGGCCAAAGTTATCTAGTCCCGATGTTACCCACGTAACAGGAATACACTGTATTTAATTTGTGCAATATTTTCTATTTTGTGACCATATATGGCATTTTTTGACCTTTTCTTTATAAATTTAATAACAAGTGGGCATGATCAGGGTACATGCTACAGATAAATGTCAGGTACCCACCCTCCTGATGAACAAGGACTAGTAGTTTGTGTGTCGTATAGTCTAGATCCTTTCTCCTGTATAGGAACTGGACCATGATCTGGTGGGATCGCTCCAAACCAAGGTCTCTAGGTTGCTGTGCCCTTGGTCCCTGGGAGTACAAAGCCACAAGGTAGGGCTTGTATACCTCCAGCCAAGGAACCTTGGCTTCCTCTCCATTCGTTCCATCACCATCGCATAGGAAGGGGTTTACTTTCTGTTTCAACACAAATCCTGCAGGCATACCAACATTATATATTATGCAGTCACTTAATGAATGTATATATCTATGTCAGTTTGGTTGTATGTATGCAGTATGACAAAATAAATCATTTCATGTTATTAAATACAACTGTAACATATTTTTTATCTAACTGTAGAGGTCCCAAACCAAATTAAATAAAGAAAGTTAATGTCTCTGAAAAGGGGCATCTTCTTGTTTAAATGAGCCAGGAATGATTCAATTCTAATTATAAAATATATGAGGAGAAGATACCAGAAGATTCTAGATAATGAAGTGGGGGACAGGAGGCATATTTGGGTTGTTCTTTCTACCACTACGTTCCCTCTCCACCATCACGCAATGATCCTCTTTCCTTCGTCATACAACGCCCCTACATGTCTCCCCTCCCTCCTTCCCCATAACACAACATCCCATACACGTCTTCCCCACCCTCCTATCTAATGTCACACGATGTCCCTCTACAACCCCACACATCTCTACCTCTACCTCTACCCCCATGTTGGTGGCCCTCTCGATTTCACTCTTTACAAAACGCCTCTCCACAAGTCTACTCCCCTCTACTACCTCTTTCACACAAATAACATCACTCATTTATTATTCTCTCTCGACATCTCGCAAAGAACAAACCAAGGAAGCCGCTCGAGTCAACAACAGCCGCCGAGACGTCTAAAACCTAGAAGAGGCACCAACAACACACACATTCCCCCAGACACCCTCTGCACAACAAAGATAGCCTCTACCCGATAAGCCAAGCAACATGTTAACAAAGATTGCATCCCAAAGTTAGACCATTCCAAGCAACACAAGCCAAGCGACCAAACTGACAAACTGAGCAAAACTTACTAATACCCTATTTTTTTAAAATTTTGTTCCTAACTATAATATAGCTCTTTGAGGAAAACCAATTTTCGCTTTATGAGGCACATTTTATTACATTTGGAAGAAGGTACAGGAAAGAGGGATAGAAACATATAAAAAGGAATAAAGACAATTTGGCTTTTAAAATGAAAAGAAAAACACTGTTAACAGTAATTTACATTGCTGTCATTTGAAAAGAGGTAATGGTTGCCGCTTTAAGATAAACAATCGTTACCAGCCTATCCCCCCAACCTAGATTTCATTTTATCAGAACTTAGTAGGAAATGTGAAACGCATAACGTAACTTCCTTTTTTGGTTTCTTCTTTTAGAAGTTATAAAAGATCACATGTAAATGTATGTGTACAATTGTGTGGTACAATTTATTCATTTATATATTCAATATAATGGCTACAGTGTGATGTACTAAATGAAGTGTAAACCACTATATTATTCTCAAAGCTTTGTACAAAAATGTTTAAATAACTATTTGGAGTTGAATTAAATTTGTGGTCACATTAATATATCAATCAAGTGTTTTACTGCTCTTCTGAGTGAATGATCCTGTACCACTTTTACTATACTAGATATAGGAAAACTCTTAAATAATGAAACCATATCAACATTGATGATTTAACAAAAATGTATGCATGCCACTAATTCGTAAAAATGTGTTTATTCATTACCTGTGTACTTGGGTAGAAACTCAAGACGGTTTTCTAAATATCTAATTTTTAAGAAATAAAAAGTAGTTAAAGAAGTTTCAAGGACACAGTGTTTCGACCATTTTGTTTATGATATGAGTCATTGTTCGAGTTAATATGAATTTGAGTAAATTATCAGTCCAAAGAAAAGTTAATTGTGTTTCACTTTTAAAGTCAATTGAGAATGTTCTTACTTATTAATGTATTATAATGTAAAAAAAAACCTGTTTTAAAATAATAAAAACTTGAGAAAGAACTCAAATACAAATTGTTGTGACTAAAACACAAAATTTACTCGCTAGCTCAGTGTGAAGAAAATAATGTGCAGTAACTAGAGAAAGAGTTTTCAAAGAAACAATATGTCTTTACAAATCCCATTGAAATAAATTCACTAGAAACTACTACAGTTACATTTTAGCTCTTTAAGGAAAACCTCTTTACTTTCTTCTATAGTATTATATAATTATATTTTATCACTATACGGAAAACCTCTTTTTGCTTTATGAGGTATTTGTATATTATATTTTAAAATTAGTTTTAATCAGAGTTGGGTTGAATCCACTACTTTACGAATCCAAATCTAAATCTTGGAAAAAATCATAAATCTAAGAGAATAGTAGAAAAACAACTAATAGCTAAATTTTGACATTATTTCTTATAATTCATTCATTATAACATTCATAAATTCAGTTAAGTGTTAAATTACTGGTCTGGGGGCTGGCTGTTAAGTTCATCATATAATTATAATTAGTTCCAAACCACCAATAAGCAGTATTAGAGCCCCAAAACAAATTTCACCTGGGGAAAAAAAATTAAGAATATGAGTCTTGATTCTAAAATGTTTTTGAATCCTCGACTATCCTTTGGGATCTGAGGGCCCCACCCTTAGTTTCAATATATCCATTGATTTAGGGATATACCTCTACAACACCCCTGATTTCTTGGTGTGCCAGTAGATAACTTATTAACTTACCCAGCAATGTGTGCGTGTGGTTGAGGGTTGCCTGAACAATGTTGACCAGGCTGTTGAATACATGCACAACCTGTAAACGACACCATAAGGGGTTATATAAGTGAGTTCTCAGCTGAGAAAACTATGACTGTCATGAACCGGGGAATAAAAGGAGTGGAAATTGTATCAGAGGTTAATGCAGAGGTTCCCAAACTTTCACGAACTGTGGCGCCCTTAGTGTTGCAATAATTTTTTCACAAAAAACAAGAGAAATATCTAACAGTTCTGTTTATGTAGTTAGAACCAAACAGCTTGGTAGCTGTTTGATAAATTAATCATATATAATTATATATAATTGAACAAATCAATATTATTTTATTTTGTTTTTAAATTTTTTTTTTTTTTTTTTAGCACCACGTATTACTACTTGTTCAGTTTATACACACATGTACTAATTACACTAATGAGTTAATGATGAGGAAGTTTGAGTTTAAATAAAGTGCACCCGCATTTGTGTGGAGTGAGAGTGGAAAACAATTTAGGGAAAAAACCCATTGTACACCCAACCAGGATTCAAAGCCCCATCTGTCTATCATCAACAGTCTAAGCCAACATTATAGTGACGGTTTATTCCATGCAGCCATCCGAACCGCATGTAAATGCTTATTAATAGGATGTGTGTGAGCACTTCTCAAACCTTGGAAACAGATCGGGTACCCAACAACTTCTCAAACCTTGGAATCAGATCGGGTACCTAACAACTTCTCAAACCTTGGAATCAGATCGGGTACCCAACAACTTCTCAAACCTTGGAAACAGATCGGGTACCCAACAACTTCTCAAACCTTGGAAACAGATCGGTACCCAACAACTTCTCAAACCTTGGAATCAGATCGGGTACCCAACAACTTCTCAAACCTTGGAATCAGATCGGGTACCCAACAACTTCTCAAACCTTGGAATCAGATCGGGTACCCAACAACTTCTCAAACCTTGGAAACAGATCGGGTACCCAACAACTTCTCAAACCTTGGAATCAGATCGGGTACCCAACAACTTCTAAAACCTTGGAAACAGATCGGGTACCCAACAACTTCTAAAACCTTGGAACAGATCGGGTACCCAACAACTTCTAAACCTTGGAAACAGATCGGGTACCCAACAACTTCTCAAACCTTGGAAACAGATCGGGTACCCAACAACTTCTAAACCTTGGAATCAGATCGGGTACCCAACAACTTCTAAAACCTTGGAAACAGATCGGGTACCCAACAACTTCTCAAACCTTGGAAACAGATCGGGTACCCAACAACTTCTCAAACCTTGGAAACAGATCGGGTACCCAACAACTTCTCAAACCTTGGAATCAGATCGGGTACCCAACAACTTCTCAAACCTTGGAAACAGATCGGGTACCCAACAACTTCTAAAACCTTGGAAACAGATCGGGTACCCAACAACTTCTAAAACCTTGGAAACAGATCGGGTACCCAACAACTTCTCAAACCTTGGAAACAGATCGGGTACCCAACAACTTCTAAACCTTGGAAACAGATCGGGTACCCAACAACTTCTCAAACCTTGGAAACAGATCGGGTACCCAACAACTTCTCAAACTTGGAATCAGATCGGGTACCCAACAACTTCTAAACCTTGGAATCAGATCGGGTACCCAACAACTTCTCAAACCTTGGAACAGATCGGGTACCCAACAACTTCTCAAACTTGGAATCAGATCGGGTACCCAACAACTTCTAAACCTTGGAATCAGATCGGGTACCCAACAACTATCTCAAACCCTTGGAAACAGATCGGGTACCCAACAACTTCTCAAACCTTGGAACAGATCGGGTACCCAACAACTTCTCAAACTTTGGAATCAGATCGGGTACCCAACAACTTCTAAAACCTTGGAATCAGATCGGGTACCCAACAACTTCTCAAACCTTGGAAACAGATCGGTACCAACAACTTCTAAAACCTTGGAAACAGATCGGTACCCAACAACTTCTCAAACCTTGGAATCAGATCGGTACCCAACAACTTCTCAAACTTTGGCCTTGGAATTATATTAGACAGTGCCACCTTAATTTCCTGTTCCACATTGATTTGTGCGAGTTAATTGCTTAAAATTTAAAATATGTCACAGCGCAGTTTGGGAACTGCATGATTACTGTTTGGACAGATTTGTATGTCTAGGATATGTCAAGTAGTTAATTTATTATACAATTCTTGACTATAGAAGATATTAACAACATCTTAGCGTATAGTACACCACAATTATGTGATTTAACAACTTAATCTATGGTTTAGGGATGAGGACTGTAGTTTAGAGAAGTGTTTCCTAATCAGTGGTTGGTGGACCAGTAACAGTCCACGGGCTTATTGCTGCTCATCTGCATAGTTAAGATTTACATTTTAGAAAGACGTATGAAAATTACTATTACTTCTTTTTGGTGAAAATACATTTTGTTTTTATATAATTCACACTAAAGTTTGCTTTGGTTCAATTGTGGGTCAAATAAGTAAACAATTGTTGAAGTTATAATAGCTCAATTGTGTGTTTGTGACATTTATATGTTTAATTATTGTGTGTTTCTGTTGTCGTGTGAAAATCTAAATTGAGCCTAAATACCTAAATCATAAGTCACAACTAATTTACACATAACAAAATTACAAAAACTCACACATAAAAATTGGTAAAAATTTATAAAAAAGGAGTTGTTTGTGAGTTAATGTTAATCAAGATTTGCCCCAAATTATGCTTGCTACGGAAAACTGTAGGATTGTCCCCAATCCCTGCACCATAACAGTCCTTCATTCAGAACAAATAAAGTTGCTGGTCTGTTAAACCTGGCTTGGAAGACATTCATCTCCATTGGCATTGAGAGAGGATAGAATAACAATACTGACCCCCTTGGTGCACCCAGCTGAGAGATGAACATTGATCTCCCTGTCACCAGCAATCCAGTTACATGTGAGACTGACACATTAAACCACTAGTCTGACTGGGCCATCAATCGCAAATTGAAACACATGTAATTTCTGTCAATTAAAGCAGGTGCTTTAAAAAATTTCGCTCATACAACAGTTTTAAATTGTGACTATACCTCAAGTATTCGATAGCTGACTCACTGATACAGTTTATTTTCCAAGTACAGTACCTACAGTAAATAGTATACTTACACCTCATCACAAAATAAGTTAAAGATATTATTTATGTGTGTACTCAAAGACTAGAGCATAGTAACATCACATAGAGTATTTATTTTAATTAAAAATGCTTTATTTACATCAGTTATGCACATATATGAAGAATAGAAGATAAACACTCTGAATGGTTCCAAACAGAAAGGGTAGTGAGACAGTGAAGCGTTTTATCACCATACATATTTAATATTGTAATGGATGAAATTATTGCCCAATTCCAGGGTAAGAGAAACTCAAGTGATGGCATATGCAGATTATGAAGGTGGTTAGAAACACAAACCTAGCGATAAAAATAACAATCAATGGAAAGGAACTTGAAAAGGTGGAAGATTTCTGATATCTAGGAAGTAAGATTACCGCAAATAGTAAGAACAGGGAGGAAACAGGACAAAGGATATGGAAGAGTGGACAATTCCACCATGTAGTTAAGGATATAATCTGGCAATGGAATATAGGAAAAGAGGACAAAACTTTGATATATATATAAGGCATATTATTATCCAATATTGACATTACCTGGACATGGACGAAGAAAGAGGCCCAGATATGAGGTTCCTGAGAAGGCGTTAGTAATGTAACAAGAAGAGACAGGATAAGAATGAAATAATTAGGGATGATTAAAAAGTTAGACCATTAGAAGAGACACTGAAGAGAAAAGGGTTACCGTGGTTAGGTCATGTGATGAGAATGGAGGACAGAATGCATTAGAAAGCCTTACAGAACAAAGAGAAGGGTAGAAGACCACGGACAAGATGGATGGACAAGCACAGAAGGACATGGAAGCTAAAGGAGCAGACTAGAGAAGTGTGGCTAAGGGAGAAGTTTGGCAAGATCGACAGGAATGGAAGAGGATATTCCAGACAACCCGCAGAGGCGGAAACGTTGGATGATGATGATGATGATGATGATTGTAATACATCACCTGCATTGACAAGTGAGAAAGGAAAATAATTCACTTTATAAAAATTGTCTAGAACCTAACATGGCTTAGTAGTATAGTAACTCTGTAATTAAAATATAAGGTTATAGCAACCAAATGCATATCTAACACAAAACCATATTTATTTTATTTTTGGTGCAAATTTCCTAAACACTTAAGTTAACAACTTACACTTTACAGTATATTATTATTATTAGACCGCGTCTTACTACCCGTTCGGGTTATACGCACCCTTTACAGTATATACTTTAACCAGGTGTTGATAATTCTAATAGCTGGAAATGAGGTATTTAAGGCTCTAATTGACAAAGCCCAGAGACCCGCTGATCTGTAGTCAATCTTCCCAACCACTTAGGCATAGGGACAGATGAAAACTTTCACTGAACAAAATTATTCTGCTAGAAAAATATGTTGGCACCTGAATGAAATATTTCAAGGTATTAAAATATAGCGATATGGAAACTAAAATCAAGATGTCTTCTTATCTGCATCATCAAGTTAATTCAAAAGTAAAGTAGAATCTCTTTTATCCGAGTTAATCGGTAGCTATTAGATAATGCAAGGATTGTTGAAAAAAATTGTATAATCGAATATGCTACTTTTTCTTTCAGGTATTTTTAACATGGATGGTAAATTTATATTAGGCCTAAACCGTTTAAGATACAGTCTAACCAGTATAGGAGTGTTGGTAACTGACAGCATAAGATTTATTCAAACATTGGTTTAAAATCACTCATATTGACCTATATCAAAATTATTTTTTTTCTTAATAAAATTTTTATCATCAATTAAAAGTGTTAACAAACGCTTTTAATAACACTTCTCTAAGGTCCACTGTATATTTTTTTCTAACCAATAAATAGAAGAATAAGTTTTAATATGACCACTAAGATTTTATTTTACAGCTGTGGCAACAAGAGATATTATATACTTACTCTATGATATTAAGAACTAAAAAGTGAATTGCCGCATATACAAAAGTTCCCCACCTATACTTATGTTGAGCTAGTTCTATCCAGTCCACCTCATTATACCCTATATCTATCTTGAGTGAGTTCTATCCACTCCCCCTCATTACGCCCTATCCCCATCATGAGTTAGTTCTATCCAGTTCACCTTTTTTACAACCTATTCCTATCTTGAGCTAGTTCTATTCAGTCCACCTCATTAAGCCCTATTCCTATCATTGAGCAGTTCTATCCAGTCACCTCATTAACCCTATTCCCATCTTGAGCAAGTTCTATCCAGTCCACCTCATTAAGCCCTATTCCCATCTTGAGCAAGTTCTATCCAGCCACCTCATTACACCCTATCCCTATGAGCTATTCTATCAGTCACCTCATTAAGCCTATCTCTGAGCGTCTACCATCCACTCATTAAGCCCTATTCCCATCTTGAGCTAGTTCTATCCAGTACCCTCATGACACCTTATTTCTTTCAGGTCCATTATGTTTTCCTCCCATTTACATTTAGGTCTTCCCAATCGGTTTGCCAGTCAATACTCTGAACACGGTTCTAGATTCTCCTATTCATGCTGCATAACCTTCCCGCCGCAACCTGCAAGATTTGTTTACCTTAACAATGTCTTGTGATGAGTACAAGGTATGTGATTCATCATTATGTAACCTATTCCACTCCCCATTACTCATCCCTTTTTGGACTAAACATCTAGTTTTACATTCCTTGACAGCAGCCGGGATGTCAACAACTTCCTGACCAAGTAATAGCAAACATTTCCTAACTGTATTATTTTCTTAATTTCTAATCTAATATTGTTATTTATAGTTAAAATTGTTCCTAAATATTTAAAATTATTAACCCTGTCAAATGATGTTGTTAGCAGTATTATTTAAGCTAATGTCCTCAAATTATGTTCTCTGTATGATAATCTATAATATATTCATGACCTTAGTTTACTTGGATGACAGCTCAAAAAGTTACTAGAAATAATCCTTAATATATCCCTACTCCAACAGCTGACATCAGTCGCTTTAGATAATTGTAATGAAAACATAAGTTAATGTATGAATTTGATAGTTAACCACAGTAATTTAGGCCAACATTATTTATATATTTATTTGAGGTCAGACTCAAAGCTTATTTATCATTTGATTTGACTTTGAAAAAATTATTATTCACATCACTTTCACAAACGATCTAACTAACATAGCTTCAAAATGGGGACTGACATATTTAAACCATGTGATTGAACGTGACAGAAACAAGTGCTTTACAATTATGCACCCACACAGTGGATAAAAATATTTTATTCAGTTAAATATTTGAAATATGATAAAATAATCATAAAATAATTTATTATATATTTAATGACAAGTATTTTCTCTTTTCCAAGTAAAGTATGATGCTTGTATTAAAAGGTATTAATATATGCACTATATTACACATCATAGATAACATTCAAAAGTTGAGAATAAGTACTTTTAATTATGTTTAAAATTGTTTCGGATTGGGTAAAAGAAATTATTAAAAGTTATGAAACAGTGTAAGAAAACTTAAGTTTACATTATTTTAAATGTAAAATATAACATATAATTAAAAAAAACTTAACATATATAACAAAACAGTTATCTTTTACAAGTATTGGCGACCCAAATCCTAAACAACATATGATTTTTGAACTGTCATCCAGGTAAAAACCTATCATGAACATACTCTAAGTACTTAGTCTTTTCAGTGATTACTTCTAAATATATTTCCTTACTAGTCTCTAATAAAATTTCTACATGGAGAAAGAGCCATACAAAATATTAGTTTTAGAATAACATTTTTATTTTGTAAACACATGCTCATTAACACAAATTAGCTTGATTTGAATGACATTATCAACCACACCCATTTCATTCGGTTTGACATAAATATGAAGAGAACACAGACTTTTATAATCTCTCGTTTGTAAAGCATATTAAGTGAACTATAAACACCACTTCCACAAAAAATAAGCAGCCAAACGGTAATTTTTATAAATATGTATTTATAATGTAAAGACAGTTAAAAGAAACAATAGTCAAAATTAATTGTTTGTTGTGAAAGTTTTGACTGCCAAAAGTGATAGCAAATTAACACATGGTATGGCGAATAATATGGTTTGGTGAATGAATGCATAAAGCAGATCTGGTAACATTTGTTAGATGTCAGTTATCACCACTCCTATGATGGATGGACTGCAGGTTATGCATAAAAATACAGTTCAGCTTGTATGCTATTATTTCCTACTACATCTGTTTGGTAAAGTCATTGTGCATTCATTTCTGCTTTAACATAAGTGTGGAAGTTTTTTCTGTGATTGTGACCAAAATGTGTTAAGCCCCATTCACAATACTGCATTTACTGATGAGTTACTTATTTTATTGAAAAATATGAAACCAACTTTAAATTGTAGTATTTTGAAAAACCATGCACGGAACCGCAAATCAGGAACCCAAGTATTACAGATGGTTGGGAGATTAATTTATCTCTTTTTCTCTCTTACTTACTACTGTGGACAAGTTAATGATCAGGCCGATAAGTGGCCAGTATTGAGGGCAGAGGTGAGAATGTAGCACCAGCCAGCAAAAGGGCCATCACTCAAATTTGAGTATATTTGATGTTATTAGACTTAGTCTGTGTCAGGCTCATCATAAACTTAAAGTATGTTTTTATAAAAACTTAATTTATGGAGGAGCGGTAAGGAGAGTAATTTGGAGGGAGGGAGTAAGCTCGCATCATAATGCAGGGGGGAGTTAAAACACCTGTGGAAGCTGTTAAGAATCAAACTTGACCTTTTTCTCACCAGTTATCTACTCTAATGTACCCGAACGGGTAGTAAGACGCGGTGCTAATAATAATAATATACTCTAATTAACCCCGACATCTTCGAATGTGTAGTTGTATTACTATACCATACCTGTAGACCAGGAATGCCAAACTTGTGGGCCGTATGCAGCCCAATACATGATAATGTGTGATCCAATGACCTCTTGAACCAAGATACAAGGCATCCAGATTAATATATTTATAAACACAGAGTACACAATTTGGAATTATGATTATTGTAAATTGGGCATTATTTGGGTGAATTGAACAAGTGAGTTTTGTGTAAAAAAAGTTTTACTTTTTACTCACCAAAGATCAATTCCCAAAAAATGATAAGTTTGCAAAACAAATATCGGCGACGTTTGGCAGCATATGTGTCAAAAGTTTTCTCTTATGAAAAGGAACAAACGCACGAGCGATCACTTTTACAGACAAGAAACTGTTATCAATTATAAAAGTGACATCAAAAACAGATTTAAAGCCAAATATAATCACCCTCACTTCAAATAAAAAGTTTTAAAATTCTGAGAGAAATTAGAGAGTAGTTCTTAACATTTATAACCTTATTTTTTATAATAGTAAAAAACTCCGTGGTGTGAGCCAGCGAGCGGGTTTATACCGACTGAGCGGCTGCTACCGTTAGTGATGATAGTACCAACATTTGCGGAGAGGTGTCATGTGGTCATAACAGCAAGCCCTCCGGCCATTAATCTCAGTTTTCTAAACTGGAGCTGCTACTTCTTTATTCAAGTAGCTCTTCATTTGTTCTCACGGGGCTAAGTTTGACCCCATTCCAGACTCACTACTGTGAAGATCAATTTTGGAAGAGCGGGAAATCAAACCCAAGACCTCTGGATCTGTAGCCAGAAACTCTGACCACCAGACCATAGTTTTGTATTATTAAGAATTTTTAAAACCTTTTACTTAAGATGGTAACAATAGTGATTTTCTTGACACGTGGCCTCCTTTGAATTTTCAGTTTTCAATGTGGTTTATGATCAAATGAATTTGACACAACTACCGTAGAAATAATACTTTAATGGCTGCAGATTTTTCACACATGCATATTTATTTACTTTGTTGATATAGATATTGGGTGACCTGGTGGTCTAGGGGTAAGGTGTCAGACTTCTGTGCTGGCGGCCGGGGTTCAATCCTCGGTCCCGGCAAAGATTTATCTGATTGCCTAACCCTTCCTACACCTCTGACAAGACATCTTGTGAATGTGTGGAATGCCAGGCCGCCACCGTGGTTCGGATTCCACGTTAAACTGTAGGTCCTTGCATTTCATCTCACAATCACCCTACCATTACACATTAGCGTAAGTGCGTATAACCCGAACGGGTATAAGACGCGGTGCTAATAAGAATAAGATATAGATATTCCAGGATTACACACAGTTATTGTATACGACATCTAACAAGCCCACCCAATTTCATGGTGTCTATTAATGCATATTTCATATATAAATTTATATTTTTTGCGATTATACATTTAAATGCATAAATATCAGTAGTTTAACTAATTAAATTTTTTGCGATTATACATTTAAATGCATAAATACAGTAGTTTAACTAATTAAAAGAATATTTACTAGATTGTCAATAATAATTTGTAACCATTAATAGAAGAGGTTAGTTTAAAAGAACCTATAGAAGCAAATCTCAGAAGAAGCTTCAGAGAATCGATACTTTCTCTGGCCAGAACCAAGGAAGACAAACAAAACGGATAAGAGAATTTAAGAATCCAAAACAATATGCTCTTTGAACTGATACACTAAGTATAGTATTTCTACAATAAATCAAATAATGAGCTGAGGGGCCAACACACTATTTAACACCTTCTTACTTACTTCCTCATCCCTTTATATAGGCTAGTTACAACTGAACATATACATTTATTCGGGTAAGTAGCATAAAGGCTAACGATTCTCATTGGACAAGCTGTCCAACTTTTACCCCTATTTTTGTTGATTGAATTTAATAGCGGCAATAGAGACAGGAGGGAAAGGGATAGCTGGTATAAATGGGTGGCTACATCTTTTGAGTTTTCTGAATTCTGAAAATGGAGCTAGCACAAAATGTGCAAGCAATGCTTGTGAGAGAAACGAGTTGAACATTGTTGTTGTGCTCATTCAGACGTGCTTTATAACACTTCCTAACACCATCACCAAGATTGAAACGCAAGGTTTATAACTATCTAAATCTTGGAGTTGTTCCACAAATAATCAGGTAGAACTGTACCGGATATAACTGGAAAAGACATGGCAACTTTTTTTTAGCATACCATCCATTCAGGTTATATGCTTATGTACTAATTATGCTAATGAGTTAGGGATGAGAAAGTGTACCCCTTTTGTGTGGAGAGAGAGTGGGAAATCATTTGGGAAAATCCACCCTTAGTACACCTGACCGGGATCAAACCACAACCTCCCCATCATCGGCAGTCTAAACTATTGAGAGAGTGGCGCCTTAGACCATGTGGCCACAGAAGCGGGTCAGAACATATTGAAAAGGAATGCAGGCCTCAGTGTTTTAGAAAGAATTGAACAACTTCTTCGGGGGAACACAGAAGAAGTGACAGAGTATACCCCTACAAAGATGGCCAGCTCCAGGTAGAGAAACCCATCATTACATGTAATGTAAAGAGGAGATTTACATACAATGCATTATAATTTTTAAGTGAGCACTGGAAGTGATTCACTCTTGACTTGAGAAATATTCAGTTGTATATTACCCGCCTCGGTGGCGTAGTTAGCTAACACGCTAGTCGTGTTGAGCTCGACTGTCAAGGACGAGGAGAATGAAGTTCTAATCTCGGTCGGGTGAACTGGGGGTGGTTTTTCCTAAATGGTTTTCCACTCTCCCTCCACGCAAATGCGGGTTCACTTCCTCTAAGTTACAACCATCCCAATCCCTAATCCATTAGCCTAATTAGTACTTAAGCGTAATACCCGAACGAGTAGTAAGACGCAGTGCTAAATAAAAAATAAAAAAAGTTGGGTATTGTTATCAGAAACACAATTAGTAAGCTGTTTTAACTTATAATTTTGAATGGTGGCCTACTATTTTAATTGAGATCATTGTCTTTCTGTTTGTACATATTTTTATTTTTTTATTGAATATTTCATCAGTGTTAAGATCATAATTACATATATTTTGTCAGTTTATCAAAAATTTAAAGCATATCAATGAAAGATAGTGAACTACTTTAGATGTAATTAATTATGTTGATTGTGTATATGACAATAATGTTTTCAGACAATGGCTTCAATGAAAATTGTAATAATTGTAACCTACAATAGGAGTTTGAATATTCATCAAATGTTTGTTTTTAAGCCCCAACTGGGAGTAATGACTGGGCCAGTGTCGTTAATAAATAGGAAGAGTGTCAAGTGCAAGATCGAGAAGTGTATACACACAATTATATCACAGGGGACTAGACTAAGCTGATAATAGGGTTTTGGATGTAGGGGCTTTCTTATTGTTCTTAATGACTCAACACTAGTTAGGTCTTATTCATTAAAACAAACAATAGCCCCTTCGGTGGCTGCATGATCTAAGGTGTCACTCTCGTGGTAGACTATACTGTCAATAACGGGGAGATTGTAGTTAGAGTCTGGTTGGGTGTAGTGAGGGTGGTTTTTCCTAAATGGTTTCATACGTACACAAGCCTGCACGCATACACACAAAACACACACACACACACACTCTCACCTTCTTTCTTTATCTCTTTACCTCCACCCTATCTCCCTTACTTTTCCCCCTCTTTCTTCCTCTCCCTCTCCCTCTCCAAACAAATGTGAGTACACTTCCTCTAAATTTAACCTTCCTAATCATTCACCCTAATGTGTAAAAAGACGTGCTAAGAAAACACACAATAAGCCTTACTATATCGATGTCCCCATATTTCAATCATTACCCAGAGGTATTTATTATTAAAAGGGAATCACAGTGACTCAGAGTGGGGCATGTACCCCCCCTGTCATATACTCTGGTATCTATAATCTATAAGTATGGCCTGACAAGAGCCCTCACTTTGAACTTGTTGTCACAACGTAGGTATTGCCCTACACAGGTGCACTGCTTTCCAGCGGAAGAAGACTCAGCCACAAAGGACACAAGTATGGTGCCATCTTGTTCTTGACCAATTAGACGCCATTCCTTTGCTTCACCTGAAAGTAATATTCATGAGATGGACTAGTCGCCATGAAGAAAATGTTTTTTTAAGGCTGACTATACACACTGGCATATTTTTTTAGTTTAGCTTTTGTTCAGCATTATGCTAGTGTAAAACGTTGGTGATAGTCTAGTGTAGGCTAAAATATAGCTCAAACTAAGACTAGACTGTAGCTCATTATCCTTATTGTACTTATCACTATTATATATTATCCTGTGCACAAAGTCTGTATTCTAAGTCATGTGCTATCATGACAACTAATGGAACATTATATGGGTTTAATAATGTGTCCACTTAAATGTCATTGAAATAAAACAATTTCAGTAAATTTGGTAACTACAAACATCTACATAATTATTATATTTGATATTTTTAGTTGAAATAACATTTGCCATTATTTAATTTTCTCCGGGAATTTTTATTAAAGGTAGTAACTGGAAAATAACAATAAAAGATAAATGGTAAGTGATGAGAGATTTCTCGACATTAATGCTGTGATTATGATGCACATCTTGCTGCCAATGATTGATCCGACATTAATTACAAAGTAACCTTTTAGTTGTTTTATTTGACGAATTAAAACAGTTGTTGTTTATGTAGAAAAATAATAGAGTTGAGGAATGCAAGCTATTACTCAGTCAGTAAGTTGTTGACATCTCATTTGCTTTCAAGGAATGTAAAACTCAGAGTATAAAAAGCAATAATTTTATGGTTGTTCTATATGGATGTTAAACATGGTCTCTTATTCTACATGACGAAAACAAATTTAGGGTATTCGAAAACAAGGTTAAACAAGGCTAAAGAGGAGAGGAGGAGTTTACATAATGATGAGTTACATACCCTGTACTCATCATACTGCATTTTAGGATAATCAAGTCTTGTAAGCTACGGTGGGCAGAACGTGCAACACAAATGGGAGATTCAAGAACTTTATTCAGGGTAGTGACTGGCAAACCTGATGGAAAGACAATATTGAGAAGACCTAGTCGCAGATGAAAGGATAACATTATAATGGGCTTGAATGAGATAGAGTGTAATGAGGTGGACTGGATAGAACTAGCTCAAGATAGGGATAGGATATAATGAGGTGGACTGGATAGAACTAGCTCAAGATAGGGATAGGATGTAATGAGGACTGGATAGAGCTAGCTCAAGATAGGGATAGGATGTAATGAGGAGGACTGGATAGAGCTAGCTCAAGATAGGGATAGGATGTAATGAGGTGGACTGGATAGAACTAGCTCAAGATAGGGATAGGATGTAATGAGGTGGACTGGATAGAACTAGCTCAAGATAGGGATAGGATGTAATGAGGAGGACTAGATAGAGCTAGCTCAAGATAGGGATAGGATGTAATGAGGAGGACTGGATAGAGCTAGCTCAAGATAGGGATAGGATGTAATGAGGAGGACTGGATAGAGCTAGCTCAAGATAGGGATAGGATTAATGAGATGGACTGGATAGAATTAGCTCAAGATAGGATAGGATGTAATGAGGAGGACTAGATAGAGCTAGCTCAAGATAGGGATAGGATGTAATGAGGAGGACTGGATAAGCTAGCTCAAGATAGGGATAGGATGTAATGAGGTGACTGGATAGAACTAGCTCAAGATAGGGATAGGATGTAATGAGGAGGACTAGATAGAGCTAGCTCAAGATAGGGATAGGATGTAATGAGGAGGACTGGATAGAGCTAGCTCAAGATAGGGATAGGATGTAATGAGGTGGACTGGATAGAACTAGCTCAAGATAGGGATAGGATGTAATGAGGTGGACTGGATAGAACTAGCTCAAGATAGGGATAGGATGTAATGAGGAGGACTGGATAGAGCTAGCTCAAGATAGGATAAGTTTGGCCGCGCCCATTGGGAGAGCTTGAGTTCTTGTACACAAGGATCACTAAGAGCAGTCCCAAGTGAGAGCATCACTATCAAGCAGGCATTTTTAAAAACAGTTCACTAAAAGATTGTTTGACTAGGGAACAAATAAAAATTACATTTAAGTATCACTAGACTGGCTTTCACAAAGCTAGGTTCAAGTAGTGTCCCCCATCCCCTCCTAACACAAACTAACTCCTCCATATAAACCAACTCAAATTGCAAATTGCAAAGAAAATATATAAGTCAACAGTCATTTTTTAGTTGCAAGCAATATTAAAATATCATTGATATTTACTTGTTTGAAAAGGTTTGTTCATTGAAAGGAGGAAAGGGGGTTAATTGGAGGGGGAGGGGGGTTCGGTGTAAGCGACACCCAAACTACTGTGTTCAAACTACCACCCCTTTACAACAAGCAACTTGATTGAAAGTGAGTTGTTTTACTTGGAAGTGCTATCACTGAGAGCTGCAACTAGCACTCTTCAGTGTCCAAGGACTCAACCTGGCACAAGAAGTGCAGCGAATCTCCCATGAGGTTGAATGTCTGGTTTATACCTTGTCTGTGGGTTAGACCCAGTTTGTAAGTAGTGTGTTGATATAACTAGGTGGTCAAAAAATGCACATGAAAAATACACCTGATAAAAAAATAACGATCTCGAGTTGGCTTTATTAATTGATTTGTTCACAGTGCCAAATATCAATGCACTTATTCTTAGCAACTTTTAACATACATAAGACATATATTTTATTTAAATTAGGTCTATTTATAAGTTTCTGATAGCTAAAACACAGGCAACAGATGTAGCACTACAAGTAAATATAAATATAAATATAGCTCTACTGAGCTTAGGACCAATGAATCCCCCTAATGATGTCAGATATGTGAACTAATAAATGTCCTCTTGAAAAGGCACAACACAGCTGTTTGAAACGTAAATAAGTCTGTTTAGAAGTTCTGAAATATTAGTGTTGTGTTTTGAACTATATTTTCATGTAGATCTAAATGGTTTTTGGTGATTTATAATCAGAATTGTTATTGAACATAAAGCTAAGTTTTAAATGATTTATTATAATATAATAAATCTAATAAAGTAGCCTGTATGTGGATGAGTTAGGTAATTGTTTAAGAAAGTGCACACACATAAGCATAATCACACACACATATGCATACACATGCATAACCACACACACAAAGTGCGTTTACCTATCTAAAAGAACTGTATGTTCTTAATCCATCCTCATTAACTTTCTAAACATTCCCCTATCCTTGAATACTCCCTTCGCTCCAACAACTTCCATACACTGAGCAATGTACCGTACGCTCTTATTTTTTTAAATATGTTTATCTTATTCACACATTCATCTACAACATTTAGCCATGTCTTACATGGCTTACCCCTTTCTTTCGATCCAAACACCTCTACCCTCATATATTTATGTACTTGTTCCCTTGATCCACACTCATCCTCTCAACATGCCCGAACAAAAGTAAGACACTTCTTTCACATTGACTTATTGGATTCCATTATAAACCGCTCCTTCAGCACCCATTCATTACTGACTGTCCATATGAGATTTTCCACATAGTACATTTCCTAAATAGCTTAACTCAATCCAACCGCATTCACCTTGCTTTTATGTTTTTCCTGACAAAACCACACTTCACAATGCTGGCATTAGCATACTTTATGCTGCCAGCTTTGCCTCTTTCGATACTACTTCATTTTTTGCAATAGTCCACATACATCAAACTACTCTCCAAGATACACTCACCCGTCTATCGATTTCTCCAGCCATCCAGCCATTTTTACAGAACATTCTGCCCAGATACACAAAATTATTCACTTGTTCTGACAGTTTTCCATTTATACTAAGCGTAAAGTCATTTTCTGATTCGTCCTTACCAAACACTATAACCTAGTTTTGGAGACATTTATACAAAGATCTGTTCTGCCTGTCACCACACTCAAAACTATTTAATGCATTTTGCAAGTCACTTTCATTCCCTGTCATTATTACAACATCATTTGTATATTGCAGCACTCTCACATTAACATTGTCCATTTGTACACCAATGGCATCCTAACAAGCATTCCTCAATCACCCTGTTCAATGTCATGCCTCCACATCATTCATTTACCTCTCAGAACATTCCATAACATACTCCTATCCACACAACCATACGCTTTCTCCAAATCAACAAATGCATAATAAACTTTCTTCCTTACCGCCATACATTTCTCAATCACTTGTTGCAATGCAAATATCTGGTCCATGCGATCTCTACTTGGCATGAAATCACATTGCACACCCCAAATATTGTCTGCAGTTTTTTCACGTACCCTCTAAATTAAAACTCTCTAAAAAAACTTTGCCTGGAATACTCAACAAATTAATTGCCCGATAATTCTTACATTCACTCTAAATGCCTTTGCTCTTGTACAAAGGAATAATGACAGCATTCTTCTAGTCATTAGAAACATTCAAAATCCCAGCACACACATTGAACAACTCACACAATTTGGCAAGTAGTACCATGCCCCCACACTTAAGCATACCCCTTGCAATTCCATCTAACACCTGCAGCTTTGCCATTCTTTAACACTTTCATAGTAGTTTTTAACACTTCAGCCTTGTAATAATTTCATTAATCATAATATTTTCCCTATTCTATGCTACTTTCACTATGTTTTTACCATACTATTGCCCAAAATACTGCCTCTGTCGCTTTTTTTATACTGTTTTCTTCCAAGATCATTCTCACCAAATTCATTCTGAATGCCATAGCTATTTCCTTGTACTTCATGTTTCATTCTCTTACCCACGTCCAGAATATTTACTTCAAAATCATTCTGTTTTCTTTCACCTTTTACTCTAATTTGCCTTTACTTTCCTTTACTACTTTCTTTGCATTCATCTTTTTCTCTCTGTACAAGTCCCACAACATCATATGTTCTGTTTCATTCTTCACAGTAATCATTCATTTGTATGGCTCTTTTTTTCTATCCAGCTTCTTTCATCTGTTCATTCCACCACACATCTCTTTTTAAGTTTACTACCACCGCAGTTCCACACACAGCTTTCGCGCACTCAAATACAACCACTTTTGTTCTGTTGCAAGCACTTTCTATATCATTAGCAATTATTTTGACATTCCAGTCATGCTCTTGTAGGCCTAAAGTTAATATTTCACCCATAAATCTTTAATAGTGTACCCTCGCAATTTTTCCACTTCCACTCTTACTTGTTAATACTCTTGTGCCGTTTCCTCACCAAATTCCTATCTAATTCTAATAATGAGATCATTAAAAAGTGATCTGCTCCACATTAATTTCCATGCAGAGCCCTAGTAGGCCCTATTCTTTTCTAAACTTCTAAGTCTCTTAAATCATACACCACAAAATAAGTGTCCTCTAATAGCCCTCTGCCATATATACAAGTGAATATCTTTGTGCCTAAACCATGTGTTAAACATAAATAAACGTTTTTCTAAACACAGACTCACTAACTCATTGCTATTCTCGTTTACCCTGTTCTAAACAGACTCACTAACACATTAACATTCTCGTTTACCCTGTCATCACTATAGATTCCTAACTCTCTTTATGAACAGTCTCTTTGGGTACCCCACCATCCTTTTATAAATCCCAAGAAGAAAATTTACTATAGTAGTAATAACATCGGTAATAATTAACAAAATAATACATGAATATTTGCATAAGCCAAACTTCAAATGTATTGCCAAAAGGTGTATAAGCTTCGCATAAGTTAACTCAAGTGATAAGTTTCTAATGCCATAAAATCTGTCTCAAGCCAGTAATATATGACAACTGTGCACTACATAAAACCTGTATGGCAAATTAAGAATGCAACAGCCTATTGAGTGATATCATACCCAAGTCTTTTAAGAGTGGAGACAGGCGTTATTTAAATATTGATCTGATACTATATGGGCTAGTCAAATGTAACAATTCTTTCTTTAAGAAAGTATTTTTAACTCTTAATCAGGTTAAGGTAGGATCATGGACTTTACACCTTTCTGTGATGTCTAAAGTTCGTTTGTATGTTAAATTCTCTTAGCGATCCAATTTAACGGTACATTTTCATAATGCCCCCCTAATAATCACATTTTTACCTTTTAATAAATTTGATTCTGAGTGGAAGACTTCACTCAAGTTCCTACCAAGATTCCCCACCACTACCATATTGTAGCATAATCAAATTATTAGTAAAAATAGAATAAAGGGAAGAACATGGCAAAAGTACACTTCAAGAAATGTAAGAGTGTGATTTAATTAATTAGTGTCAGTATAGCCAGTATTGATATCAAATACTGTTATTTGATGTGATAAAGAATTAAAAGTTTGTTATTTGGTAAATAAATATAGTTCAATTTAAAAAGACAACAGTGGATAAATAATACTTTTGCCAACAACTAAAATAAAATTGTACTATAACAAGTATTTTTTAGGTATGGACATTGATCTCTAATTTCTATAATGTAACTGCGTCTGTAGCTGAAATTTTCGAGCTATCGTCTGAACACCATTGTCTAAGAAAGAGAAAATCTTCGGGTATATCCTTCTCTCTTACACACATGGAAGACTATGTGACATTTTGGCATCGTTCACCAATTTGATTAAGTACATCAGAGCACTGGGATTCTGGATCTTTTCTTTCCCTTTGAAAGAGAGTCATCATGTCGTTCACGACCGTCGATTCTCTTTACGAGCAAAATGCGTTTCCCGGCGTTAATTGTGAAGAAACATCAGTTTTGAATCATTAATGCTAGTAATAATTGGAGTAGCATCAACATTTCTGGTGTATTTCCCTTCATTGGGTGTTTAACATAAGTAATTGTCCACCACTTGGCAAATAATTTTAAAAACTGGCTATCACTGACAGCAATACCTTGGTTTTTCAATGTTTCAAGAGCCACTGAATTCTTTAAATCAAAAATGTTAACAGCTAAGGAGACATTCTGACGCTCAATAGATGAAGGGTATAGAGCTTCTCTAGATAAATTTGGTGCAAGGTTTAACAAATATTTTTTTCTGACTGAAATAAATCTCTAAGCTCTGAAAATTTTGCCTTGGTTGTTGTATATTCACACACAATGCTTTTGCCTTCATCAGTATTCGACATAGTATCTAAAATAAAATAAAACACCTGTTCCACATTTGGTATAGTAAATGTTTCATTATATCTGTTCAACCAGGTACTACGGATGCACTTCAGAATATGAACAGTGTCAAACATAAGAAAAATTGAAATCGAAGGACTAGATGGATTTGGTATAATGTATCAGCTTGTAGGTTTTTTTACGGGAAAAAGACCAATTACATCTTTGTTTTGTGAATGCAAAGACGAAGAAATAAATACTTGCATAGTCGTGGTGCATCTACATAGTTTTCTGCCACTGTCAATATCTTTCCTCCTTTATATGTTATTTTATTATTAAGATAAATTTCATCTAGAATAACAGACACCACTCTGTCCTGACTCTGGATAAACTTACCTTTTTCTTTCAAAAATGATTATTTTTTAAGCTCTTATACCTGCGCTAAGGGGAAAAATTTCACCTAAGAAATGTTTCAAATAAACATGATGTGACAAATTAAAAACATTTGTCGCTCTTATAAATTGGTGTGCACCAGAAAATGAATAAGATATAGTTCCAGCCCAGTTCAACATTTATGGGGAATATCTTATTTGTTTCACGAGAGACAACTCCAATTGTTCCAGAACAAATTTTATTTTAATAATCTTTCCCGCATCAAAACGATTTGAATTTAATGCTTATTTGAAGAAGTTTAATGGAAGTTTAGCCCTATCACTAATATCAAAGGTATCATCACTATAACTCTGAGGATGAGTTGTCTAATTTAGTCTATCTGTCACCCTTCATATAATCTTGGCCTTATGAGCCCAAGATACTTTTGAAGCTTTCTGGAGGCAAACACATGATATTTTATAAAATTTTAACACCCAAAGCATTAGTAATTTTAAAACTTACAATAAGAGATGGAAAGTCAGTCAATGTCTTGTCGTTTACTTTAATAAAAATAACATCGGCTTTATTCATAACCAAAATATGTTTTAGTGTCTCGTTTTATAACTTCGCTTTTAAAATTTTCAAAACTAGAAATGATGTCTTTGTCACATCATTCTCTAAAATCCTTTTTTTTTTTCTAATGAACAAGCTTTCTGCGCGAACGGCTGAATCTTTTATATCCTTAGGGACCTTCACAGCGAGACATGAAGGTTGACTTGGAAATATACTGGGGTAAGCATCATCCCGAAATTTTGTTTTTTTACAAGGAACAGTTATTGATTCACCACTAGCCACAGGAAATACATCCTCTCTAATAAGAAATTTGTCCATGAAATGTTTAATACAAACTAATGTATTATCTGTCTCTACAAATTTATCACGATGGATACATTTAATCGACTTCTCTCTCAGAACTCTATCTTTAGGGAATCTAAATGCTGAAGTATCTGTAGCACCGTAATTGGATTTACATCCAGGTACAAAGCACGACCGACCCATTATAATAGTTAATACCACTTTTAAAACACGGGAAAAGAAGATTTAAACACACAGACTACACTAACTTAACGAAACTGGCAAGGCAGAAACTATAGTTTACCGGTACACCCACGTGTTTCCAATTACAACCAACCGATATCGACGCCATTTTGACAACAATCGATAGTTGCATTAAGATCTGAGTATTGTGGATGGTCTTGTATGAAGCTTAAGGATAGTATAGATCGATATCTCCTACGTGTTGGGTATAAGTTTTCAACGCTAGCAGTGGCTGTAGGCAGTACTAAAAGTCTAACCTGCCCGTTGGCGCCACATTCAAATGTTTTGTTGGCATTTTTTTTCTTCTTCATTTTATTGCTTTCATATTATTAATAAAACTAGGAATCATACTATGTGTGTGTGTATCAGTAATTAGTAAGAAGAATATAATTTTATATAAATATTATAAAAAATATTTATATACTTCTTAATAACAGACTAAAAACATCAGTTTCTATGTCAACCAAGTAGATGCATTTAAACCCACAAAACAAATGAGAAAAAATGGAGAAATTCATAAAAAAAAAGTTACTTCACAAAAATTTGACTTGGAGTTTTGCCCCCCTTTGTCGTAACCCACCTAAAAATGATAAAGATGTGTTTTCTTCACTCAAACTGTTATAATATATATATATTGGGACTCCTGTCCTCTTAAATAATGCCTCACCTAATAATGATAGCTATGCCATTTCTTCCCTAAATCAGTTAGAATAAAGTGTAGGGACTGCCAAATTGTTTAAAATGTTTTCAAAATAGGAAGTTATTAAGAGGAATATTTGAAGGCCTGATCTGTAGAAGTGGGCTTAATGAGTCTATTTCAATTCTTAAAAAATAAAAACCACTCTCATCAATTTCCATAACATTGAAATTCAGGTTATTTGTAGTATATATACAAACACCCCCACCTTGTCTGTCATTCCTAGAGGAAAAGGTTCCTGTACATCCATTAATATGATAAAAGATAGTTCCATACGATTTAAGCCACGTTTCTGTAAGTATAATTAAATCCTGTTGTAAAGGCAGAGTACTTATTATCCATCACCTGTAGTTCATCCAAATTATTTGTAAGACTTCTGATGTTTAAGTAAAATATATTTAGTTTGGGTTTGGGAAAACAATTAACAAATTGAGTCAAATTATTTAACATTATCTCATTTTTTATCATTATTAGTGATAATTCAAACCAATAAAAGAATAAAAGGGCCCATACGAATTTGTTCATAGAAATATGTTGCTTATCACACCTACTAGGCCTACTATTACCCTATTAGTAAAAAACAGTGAGAACTTATACCTGTGTATAAAATAAACATAAAGAAATAGACAGCCACATTTACCTATAAGACGATTTCTTAGACTAAAGCAAAGAAAACAACAGTAAAACACAAAGGTAGATACCCAGGGCCGGATGAGATAAAACCACAAGTAGAGCAAATAAAAAGTGTAGTAAAAAAAGAAAAATTTCTTATAAACCGAAAATAGTAAACACTCCATAAAAACATTTGCAAAAAATATACTAAGCTTGATCAATTTAAAAACAATCATTAACATATTTTTTTTAACCACAATAAAACCGTTTGAGTTCTTATTTCTAGATACTTCCAACGTTTTTCCTTTGTTGTACATAAAAGCTGGTTTCCCTTCCTCTTCTCGTATGTAAATATAACCATTCTTGACCAAGACAAATGCAAATTTACCATTATCTCTTTGTTTTCTTGCTTCGGCAAACTTCTTTATGTTACTAGATGATGCTCATTCAGATAGATGCTATGAGCCGGTACATCCACAAAATGTATTATTATATTTAGCACCGCGTCTTACTACCCGTTCGGTTTATACGCTTTAAGTACTAATTAAGCTAATGGATTGGGAATTGGGAAGGTTGAATTAGAGGAAGTGAACCCGCATTTGCATGGAGGGAGAGTGGAAAACCATTTAGGAACCCCCAGTTCACCCGAGCGAGATTCGAACCTCTATCTCCCCGTCCTCAGCAGTCGAGCTCAACACGACAAGCGCGTTAGCCAACTACGCCACCGAGGCGGGTCAACCATAAAAGAAACTGAATTAGTGTTCCTTAACTTAGCCTTCTCTCTAATGAAATCTACCTTAATTATTCTACTAACAAACTTTACTATAAAGTCGGCGGTTTTCCCACTTTGCATTGTAGGAGCCGGTGAACAATATTAATGTCAATTGCAGTTAAGTATACACCTAATTTTTCACCAATCTTAAGTACTATATCTTTCACATTTTCTTTTCCAGTTTCGGATCCCAACAATCAGGACATTATTGAGTCTTATATACTGTTCAAGCTCTTCATTACGCTCCTCAACACACGCACTTCTTTTTTAACAGCCTCGTTATCAAGTTCGACCTGACTCACACTATTCTCTATTTTCAAAATTTAATCAGCATAAATTTTATTAATGTTTTATTTCGTTTAGCTGGTAGCTCATTCTTTCTAGCTCCTGCATCACGTCACCAATTGAGTAAATGTTTTTTCCACCCAAGTCTTGCTTTGTGATTTGAGTATTACAAACTTCAGGATCTATTGTTGAAACACCTTTGTTGATTGTTACAGCTGCACCATCCTTTCCACATCTCTCACAAAACCATTTAGTCTTTTTATTATTTACCAAAAAGATAAATTTTCTTTTGCCTACTTTAGCGCAGGTTTTGTGGTACAACAATGCACATTTTCCATCACAGAAAACACTTTCCTTGTTAGGTTTAAAGGAATTTTTACACACGCCACAGATAGAAGAACCACGTTGATCCGCCATCTTGACCACCTATAAAGATTGGATGGAATGTGCATTCAGCCGTTTAGTCCCTAAACTAAAACATCTTGTATTTAAAATGCTAATCGTAAATTGTAAATTTAGTGCGAATAGTTTCATTGTCCAGATGTTCAAGTTTTGTTTTACAGATAAGTTTCTTCCAGATGTAGAATCTTGTTTCATTTTTGTTTGGAAATATGTCTAATAGGTGTTCTATTTAAACATCCAGGAACACAACACTTATATGTATAGTACATCATGATAAAATGAAAACTTAAAACATTTTATCATTAACAAAATACTATCACTATTGAAACATTATTTACCACCATAAAGTAGAAAACGCCATGACAGTTCACTGTTTTGAGTTTGAATCGAATCAATCGATCATCCAATCACAGATCGATATTTGCCTACACTAGTGATTGCCGTGGTTATAGAAATAACTAAAATAAAGTGAAGTTGCTCCTATAAGAGATATCCGACGTGGTTTTTTTGAAGTGAACATAAAGTGTTCAAGTGTAAACTGTATACACTATTGAGAGATGACCATTAATTTGACTGATTTTTAATTATATTTTTTATTTTGAGTATTATTATTTATAATAAGATTTTTAAACATTTTAAACAACTCTCGGGTTAGTAATAAAGATATAAACCATATTAGATAACCCCAACTTAAAAATAGGTCCTTTCTATTATTATTATTTTTAATATTATCATCATCATCATAATCATAATCACGTCTAAGTAACCGTTTGGGTTGTATGCACTTAGCTAATGTGTAATGGTAGGGGGATTGTAAGATGAAATGAAGGAACCACAATTTAACTTGGGACCCGAACCACGGTGGAGGCCTGGCATTCCACACATTCACAAGTTGTGATTAATACACGTCTTGTCAGAGGTGAAGGAAGGGTTTGGCGATCGGATAAATCTGTGCCAGGACGGAGCATTGAACCCCGGACCCCAAGCAAAAAGGTCTGACACCTTACACCTAAACCACATTTCAGCTTTTTTTTTATTAGTTTTATAATATTATGTTAGTGCTATTATGTTTATATAAGGGTGGGACCTGAATTAGGTTATGTCATAGTCAATATAGTCTTTTAGTAGATGTGAGGCCCTGGGCATACTTCGTTTGCCCCCCACCCCTCCTCCGTTATCTCTTCCACACCTCCTACCCAAAAATATAATAAATAAGAATTTCAATCTATTTTGTTAAGTGTTATTAGGCTAGGCCTACAATAGTTTTCCCCCATAGGCCTATACCAATTTTTAGTCATTTGTTATCAGGAAATGACCTAAAAGGTAAATACATGCAGTAATAATTTGTGCTACAGTAGCCCCATAGCTTCTTTGGTACTGACTGACAGCTCACAGCCAACTTCCGACAGTAAACATTTAAGTATATACCTAAATTTTGACTGTCAGAAGTGACAGCTACTAAACACATGTTTTTGCAGATCATATGGTTTGGTGTAGAGATACATAATTTGGTCTGGTAACTTTCCAAAGCCGTTAGCTGTGAGCTGTTAGTCAGCTCTAAAGAAGCCAGGGGCTACTGTAAAAGCCTTTGTTTTCAATACATATAGGTGATTTCTCCCCATTCCTTTGATCAATTTTCTTTCCCAGCAAATTAAATATCCATAATGATAGTACAAAGAACTACTGTGGAAAGTTTTAATTGAATCGAGATGTGTGTTCAAAAGTTATCCTGAGATATTTTCACCCTATAAAGTCACAAATGCACATCATTGGAGTTAAAACAGAGGACTTATTTCACTTGTTTAATTTATCAAACCATGTGATTACAGTATCGTATGTTTTTATTTGTTTTTACACTCTGGCATTATTTGCTAGATCACCTATAAGGGAACCGCCCCAATATAGGATATGTGTGCCCAACTTGTTTTTTCGCCTTTGTCACCTAAGCAAGTGGGGAAGGGGGGATATCACAGAGTTATGTATGGCTGTACCATTTGCACACCTCTAAGAATGGTCCTATTTATAAGACACCTGGGAAATGCACAAGTAAAATAATAAGTTTAACATACCTTATAGCCTAATAAATATGATTTAGTCCATATTCATAGCTCTTTTTAAATTCAATTCATTTTGTTCTTTTCTTATTATACCAACATGGCTTTTCTCTAGATTACTGTGTAAGTCCCCTGAAAAATATTATGTTTGTACTGTACACATTTTAAACTAGAAACAAAACAATGGCTACATTGGTGTCTATAGCCGAATTCATTAAGTCGCTCTGGACTTATTATTAAATAATTTTAACATAACCAGAATGGGTAGTAAAAAACGATGCTGAAAAAAAAATTACAAAACAATGCACTACATTAAACATATTTTATTCATCTAAGTGAAAAAATGGCAACCTGGAAAACAAAATTGAACCTGAGAATGTTGGTTATGTGCGCCAATACTTTGCCAATGATCCTTCTAGGTGTGACCTATTTTCAGGGCCACTAGTCACTTGCTTAGTATGTGTTAAATAGTGAGAGTATTGCTCCAAACTCATAAATAGCTGGCCGACCAGGAAAATATAATGTAAATTGATTAATGTTTTCACAATCTTAAAAAATTACATTGGGACCAGTTTGGCTTTGTAAACCATTGCTCTACCAATCAGCCATCCTGATTTGTCCTATAGCTTGGGCAACTCTTCCATTATTGGGAAGGCCTGTTGAGTTTAAATAGGTCCTAAGGTAACTGGTGAAAGTATCGGCCCTTAAGAAAGGCTCATGATCACAGCATCGACGACTTACAACTAAATGGGAGAGTTAATGATATATTTGAATTAATAGATTTGCAGCCTAGGCCTATTAGTTTTCATTGCTGTGAATGTAGAAACCTTTGAGTGGCTGATAAGTTCACCAATTTCCTCACATAGAATACATTTTGAACAATTATGCTAGTGAAGAATGATCCAAGATACAAAATGAATCAAGATGGCTCAGTGGTAGAGAATTGTAATGCTAATCCATTGCTCCTGATATTGATTCTTGTGTCCAGGTTGTTATTTTTCACAAAACTTAATTGAATTCGATTCTAGTATTAGGACTTTTACTTAGGATACCATTCATAAAGCCAACAGTATGGCCCTGCTCATACAGCGAGCTAGGTTCCAGAGCTCTGCTGGCTGTTAGGCGGAACATAGCCTTTTTTTTAACTTTCAAATGCCTATAAAATTGTGAGAGTAACATATTAAGGCCTACACTATCTTATATAAACTGTGCAAATAAAAAATATTTATTGACCATTTGATCATTGATAATCATTCTATAGTGGCAATCACCTGCTTCAATGGCAACGTGGTTTAACGCGCTACTCTTGCAGTAGGCTAGACTGCCGATGACGGGGAGATCCAGGTTCGAATCTTGGTCAGGTGTACTGATAGTGGTTTTTCCAAAATTGTTGCAAATTTGGGTACATTTCCTATTAATATAACCTTCCTAATCCCTAAAATCATTAGCATAATTAGTACTTAAGTTTTATAACCCAAACCAATAGTAAGACGCGGTGGTAAATAAATATAGTGGCTATTACTACTTTAAACAATTTGATTTACTGACGTAAAATGGAGGCCAAAGCCATTCACTTTGTGTGTCATGGCGAAAAACGCCATAAGAACAAGACAAGCATCAAATATAATGAACATTTACAATTTTGAAAAAACTGTTTCTAGAGGAATGCTGTAAAGCAGAATGTCGTAAAGTGAATTGAATTACTAATCATATTGTGCTTTTTTAAAAGCAATTCAGTTAACTTTTATATTTTCAGATTTTGTATTAATCATGAATGGTACCACAGAGCCTTTTGATGGTAAAGAGGAAAATAAATTTGAAACCTCCGGTGACGTAAGTAGTACTAGACTTAGGCCTAAAAACTTTATTTTTATATTTAATTTCTTAGTTCTAAACATTTTATTGCTTGGTCTATCCTCAACTTATACTAATATTTAATAACGTGTTATGAAGGAGGTGTAAAAAGATCTACATGCACTGGTATTCACCTGATTAATCAAACACAATAGAAAAATCATCACAAAAGCACCTATATGGGATTCAAATTGAATCAAATTTCTTGGTGGTCAGATCTTAACATACCAGTTGAGGTCGGTGATGCCGAGCCAATTCTGTTATTTGCCAGCATTTAGCTTGACTGAAGTTGCAGAGGTGAACCGAGAGGACCATTTGGCTAAAGGGCCACTGAAAATAACATCCTTATTTCGTTTGGTTAGTATAAATAAAACTCTCCCAAATCAACCAGAAACACAATTTGTTTTGCTAACTTAATTTAGTTTTTAGTAGGTATTAAATACTCGGTTTACTGTTATGATCGAGCTTGGTTGTAATACTGCTACACCTAAATTTCTACATGTCCTCATTTTGGTCCCCCTTTTGCTATATACTTTTTTCTAGAGTTCTCAAACGTTTATTGCTAAAAATTCATATTCAATGATCATAGCTTAATTTAAGCTTAAAGAATAAAATTACTATAAAGTTAGGCTTAAATTGAAATTCCATAAAGTTTTATTTAAAAAAATAAACAGGTAATTATCAGATATTAATGTAGGTGTGTAACCAAAAGTATAGGTACTCTAAGGATATGGAGGAAAAGTTATTAAAACTACATATTACGTTCAATATAGTAAGATTTCAGAATTGCAAAATGAGCCATATTTATATTTTCTAAAATGTCCATAAGTTTGTTTTTGCTGTAGATAACTATTCTGTTATTGTTGTAAATGCAAAAAATATTACATTCTTTTAATGATTGTTATATTAATGGTAATTTTAATTCATTGTATGATTTCAGGTAGAAATAACATTGTTGTTTTAAGTGCCTGAAAAATAAAAATATAGATTCTAAAGTTTGCTTCCACTCTTTCTAGCACCATCATATCTGTTGACCAGTACTTCTGAAGCTTTATAGAACCACGACAAACTTTTGTGACCCAGCTAGCTTTGCTGGAGTGTAGTGGAGTGGAGTCTCTGGGGTGTTTGACATGACAAATAAAACTATATACTTGTTTTTGGGGGAGAATTTGTTTAGTTTTACTGATGAAATTTATTTTAAAAATGGCTCCACTTATTTGGCGCAAAATGGGTAGGCTATTTGTTAAAGTTTTTTACATTTTAAATATTTGAATAGATTGTTTTGAAAAAAATATTTTTATAGTAGTTTACATATGACTGGTTTTTGTAAAATTTGATTTAATTTTTTAATAAAAAGCTTTAACAATTTTGTTCAAAATTGCTCTGGGGAGACTATTTACATGACCAATAATAATTTCTCTTTATTTTATAAAATAGACTAGTTTAAGGCTAGTTTTCTTGAAAAATTATAAAATTACAAAATTAGAAATTTTTCAAATTAGCCTTGATTGAGTTCAAAATGGGTAAGCTTGTCTGGAAATAGTTTTTCATGATAAAAAAATAATGTTTTTATTTTTACAAATTACAAATAATTTTAGGATAGTTTACAAATAATAGGTACATATTTTTTGAATTTAAAATTTGTTAAAAATATTTGAACAATTTGGTTTAAAATTTAGCCTATACATAAAGTGTGTTTATTGTTATTAAAAAGATGATGTGTTTGTTTTTATGAAGAAAAATTACCTATCTAATGGTAGTTTACAGAAAACATATTTTTGAAATTTTTCTTCATAGCTATCATATAAACCATATACGATATAGCATTGAATATGAAGTTTGTGCGATTATGTTGTACCATTTATTTAGTGATAAAATTTCCTAGAACAAACTAATAGCTTGCCTTGATACTTTTAGTGCCTTGTTCAGTGGACCGAGAGTTGAAAGAAAATTGTAAATAGCTGTGTAACTTATAAGATAGGCTAATAATTTAATCATTCAGGATAAGACTGACACCTTCAAAATAAAAAGAGTGTACTTTACCTCCTTAATCAACACAAAAATGTAGGCCTATATTTAAATCAAAATTTAATGACACACTCAAGGATTTTAAGATACTTGCAGAAACTCTTTTTTGACATAGCATACATGTTTGGGTACTACATTATATATAATACATATGCACACATAAGGGGGAAATCAAATCTAGTATTGATGGGTATGTAGGTTTACACTGATTTTTGAAAGAGTTGGCTCTAAAGGTTTTTTTCCCTACCAGAATGCTATTGTGTAGTAGAATTTTGGTAGGAAAAAAAGACCTTTGAAACCAACTTTCTACCAAATTCATTGTATAGATGGACATATTCAATTGTTAATTGAAACTATTTTAAAAATGACAACGGACATGGGAATAAAACCCGGAAACTTAGGCTTAGTGCGACAATGCTCTGTACCATGTTACAGTAACCCCATGGCTTCTTTGGTGCTGAGTGACAGCTCACAGCTGACGGATTTGAAAAGTTACCAAACCAAATTATGTATCCCTACGCCAAACCATATGATCTGCAAAACATGTGTTTAGCAGCTGTCACTTTGACAGTCAAAATTTAGGTATATACCTAAATGTTGACTGTCAGAAGTCAGCTATGAACTGTCAGTCAGCATCAAAGAAGCCACGGGGCTACTGTACAATAAGTAAACAACAAGCTCAATCAAATGGTAGAACACTCACCCTCCGCCCTGTTGAACTTTAATATCGGAGCACATGTGACACAACCTCTTCTCCCTAGCATACAATCACATGGACTAAATGGAGATATGATCCAATGGTCTGCTCATGAAGGAAGCTCCACCCAGCAACAAACAAGTGACGGCAACTCCACGAGTTTAGTCTTCGTTTCTGATGCCCGGATGGTTCCAGGACTTTTTACAATTTCCTAGAGTCACCGCAATCCTTCCTAAGCACTGTTTGCCTGCCCTCTTCAACTCCATTTTTCCCTCGGTGGGCATGTCATGTATTTGTGCTGGCTATATATTGCAATGTTTCTTTTCTGTGAGCACTCATTGTACTTACTACATTGTGCTTACTAGGTGAGAGCAGCAAATAAAGCTTAGACTTAATTTATTTTTCAAAATTCTCTTTCGGTCATATTATGGGGAACCTTTCAAAATTATTATTTTCGGATTTATTAATTTAAATTTGTATTACGAGATGGGTTTTTTGGTATCAGCATGGTTAATTTATAACCACATAATAATAGTATTTTTCCTATTAGGGGAACTTAACCACTCTCCTATGCAACATAACTTCTGTTTCGCCGCTTGCGTCTAATTGTGATCTTGCCGTCTGATTAGCAGTTGATGTTATTTTCTGAATATTTTTAGTATGTTTAACTTAGATAGTTTAAATTTACATATTGTTATGTGGGGACCAAGCACTTTAACGTTCTGATATGTCCTTATAGCTTTAACTGTTTCAAATCTATTATATGTTTGGTGATAAACCAAATAGTTATTGTGTGAATAAATAATTTCTTGATAGTCTAAATTTACATTTTATTATGTGGGAATTAAGGACTTTAACTGTAAGCAATATTTCCATAACAATTATTGCTTGGTAATTAATATATTATAGTATGAGGAGGAAGCTCTAAAACTATTAGTGTAGCGCTTTGTGTATTTGATAGCTTTGAATTATATTAAATTGCTATGGGAATGTGAAACACTTTAGTTCTTTGGACTTGTGCTTTATCGCATAGTTTCTTTAAACTCCAGTTTGGGCTGAGCACTTATATATTTAGTACTGTTCTATCAAACTTTGATGCATTTGAACATTGCTAGGATTGTAAGATATCTCCAAGTATATCATCCATTATGTATCTCAACTTCTATTAAGTTAGAGTATGTATTATTATCACATGAGTGTAAGGTGCTTAGTAAATGATATTGACATTGCATCCTTTGGGACTTTAATTATTGTACAGTCCAAATACCTTAGCCGCAATATGACGGATTTATTATATTTTGAAAGTTATTACTTTTTCTCTAAAACATTATGATAGTACAAATGATTGCCACCAGCTGACTAAATATTTTAAATTGTGTTTAGTTCATTTTCAGACTTTTGAGTCATAATTTGTTGTTTGCTATTCTTAATGGTAGTTATAGTTGTCTCTCACTTTAAACTCAACTTTACATACATACTAATTAAATAATATGTTTATATTTAATTCTAGCCATTTTTATTATATATTATATTTAACTATAAATCTTCGACTTAACTCGCTTTTAGCGATACCATGACATTTGTAATATTTATTGTGTACCATCCATTTCTAAAATGTCAAATAAAATATATACTGTTATTTCTCACGCTTCTATGCAAAGTTAAGGTAGTTACAGCTCTACCACTGAGCTATCCAGGATTCATCCTGTGCTCAGGATCATTGTTCTCCAGACTTGTATGTTAAAATATGAGTGAATAATGACGCTCAGCAGAGGATGAATCCTGGTAACTCAGCGGTAGATCTTTGGTTTGCTAAGCCAAGTGTCCTGTGTTCAATTCTTGGGTTTAGGTGTAATCTTTCAACTAATTTAGATCAACTACTTTTATACTAGCCCTACTAATATAAATTTCTCAAATAGTGTTCACAGAGCAGGCTTATTTGTTGAACAAATAATAACAGAAAAATGTTGAATTCTATTTGTTTCAGACACTTTTCTATGAAATCAATAACATATTTTCTCTTATAACTTTAGCTCTGCAAAAGTTAAGATCATTGTTATCTCATTTGTAATCAATTAATATGAAATCAATTTGATTGTAGGATAAAGTAGTTTAAAATGTTGTTGTGGTTCAGGGCTTGGGTTGGACATTGTGGGGTGAGATGGCGCCAAGTTCAGAAGAGTGTGCCCTATCAGCTGATCTACAAAAAATACTTTTATTGAAAGCCATGAAGCAAGAGCCATTGAAACTGTATCAACCCTGTACTCCAACTTTTGGTGAACCAGTGTTGTAAGTAGCTAGTTGTGGTAGTATCTAAACCGTACCAACCCTGTGCTCCAATGATGTAATTAGCTAGTTGCGTTAACCATGTAAACTGTACCAACCCTGCTCTCCAGTGATGTAAGTAGTTATTTTTGGGAGTCATGTAAACTGTACCAACCCTGCCCTCCAGTGATGTAATTAGCTATTTGTGGTAGTCATCTAAACCGTACCAACCCTGCGCTCCAATGATGTAATAGCTAGTTGCGTTAACCATGTGAACTGTACCAACCTGCTCTCAGTGATGTTAAGTAGTTATTTTTGGGAGTCATGTAAACTGTACTAACCTGCCTCAGAATGTAATTAGCTATTGTGTTAACCATGTAAACCGTACCAACCCTGTGCTCCAATGATGTAATTAGCTAGTTGAGTTAACCATGTAAACCGTACCAACCCTGCGCTCCAATGATGTAATTAGCTAGTTGAGTTAACCATGTAAACTGTACCAACCCTGCGCTCCAATGATGTAATTAGCTAGGTATGGGAGCATCTAAACTGTACCAACCCTGCCCTCTTCCTATTGATGAACCAATGATGTACCTAAGTAGCTTGTTATTGGAGCATGTTAAGTGTACCATTGCTGCCCTCCTGTTGGTGAACCAATGATTTATGTAGCTAGTTGTGGTATTCATGTAAACTGTTATAGTCTAGATTGTAATCTTCTTGTTGATTATCTTGAGATGGAAGTATTATGTTTTGGAAACCACTGAACCGGTTCTAGTTTAACACTTATTATATAGACAAAGTTTCTTCTGTTTTTTTTTTCCAGAGTTCCTTTAGAGTGTTCCAAAATGGATGGTAAGATTATACAAACTCTTCCACTTGTTCAACACTACAGGAGATTAGAAAGCTTGATTACAGATTTTCAAACTGCTATCAGGCATCCAAATGTGAGTATTCATATAGCTTATTTCCCACTAAACATATTCTTAATATTGCTTAAGGTATTCCTCCTAACTCAATAAAACAATATGATCACAAACAGTTACTTCACATTCATTCCTACAAATATAAGCATCCAGGGTATGCCTTTCCTATGAGTATCAATCTAAAGACCAGATATGTCTGTTCATTCGTTTGATTTTATGCTCGATTTAAGTGGAGTCTTTTGTGTTTATGCGAATGGAGCAGGGAAAACGACCAGCAATAAACAATAAACAAGATTCGAACCTCAATCTTCCTTTCACCAGCAAATCAGACCAGACAAGCAGGACCTTTAGTTCACCTTCCTACTGTTGCAGGTTTTAGTAAGCAAATACTGCCAAATCCATTACTAATATTTATATTTTTTACCCTAACTTAACTTTAAAATATAAATCAAATTCAACCACTAGGCTACACTTTTTATTGAACTAGATTTTAGTTTTATCAGCTTATCTTAGGCAATATGCATATCTATTGATTACACTAACCCGCTGCGGTGGCCACCTGGTTCAAGCCACTGCTCTCTTAATAGACTAAACCGATTGTGGTTCGATTCCTGTCAGGTGGACTGAGGGTGGTTTTCCACTAAATGGTTTCTCACTCCACACAAATGTGAGTACACTTTCTCTAATTTCATCACTCCTCATCCACAATTAAGGACATGCAAGATTCCTATTGGCATTAACTTGAACTTCTACACGATTTCTAGTTTTCACATGAGTGATATGAATTAAAGTAGCTTCTTTGTAGTTTTTTTTCCCTAAATAAACACCATATCTTGGTAATTTGGCAAATACCACGTTATGCACTTTTAATTTTCATTGTGGTAATACTGGCGATAGCCATCTGCCAGGGCTGCTGCGTGTATGAATATATCAGTTTTTGCTTATTTTAAAGTTATATAACGGATTGTAGGATATATGAGTATTTTCATGTTTTTTTTAAGTTAACATTAAAAACCACGATTTCTACTTTTACATATTACAATATTTAGATTTAAAGTTCGATAGATCGATTCTTTATTTTATTCCCTTCTTATTTGATAGTAGTTTAGTCTTCTATGACAACATGTTTCGGTGATATTATTAGTCTAAACATAAATAAGATAATTTAATATATTGATATTGCTATTTATAAAACTTGAAGGTAATGATATTGAGATATTGAGTTTGAGATTACTAAGCCTGAAACGTTTTGTGCTTATTTATATTTAATTTTTTTCCGAATGTGTAAAAAAAATGGTTAAATGCACAAAATTGACGAAAAATGTAGACAGTTTTATCCTATTTTTCCTTTAATAAATACAAATTTGACTTATATTTACATAAAAATAATATCACTTTTTAATATCATCTCTTTTGATAAATATAATACCACTTTCCGCCCAAAAATAACCTCACCTTTTGCATGTCTTTATCAATAACCCATTATCCTAATTAGTACATAAGCATATTACATAAATGGGTAATAAGACATACTGCTAAAAATAAAATAACTATGCTAATATATTAGGGGTGAGAAAGGTTGAATTTAGAGGTAATGTGACCTTATTTATATGGAGGAAGAGTGGAAAACTATTTAAATCACCTTTAGTACACCTCACCATAATTAACCCTTTTGCAATCAGTATATTTTCATGATTCCGGTGTAAGACACTCGGGCCAATTCTTACATATTTACCTGTGTATTTTTGAATTCCTATTATAAAAAAACTATTCAACATATATACAAGAAAAAATTCACACTTATGCTCTATACATGTTAGAATTAGAAAAAAAAAATGTCATCTATCATTAGACAATAGATGAATTGTAAAAAGTATTGAACTTTGGAAAATTTGGATATTTTATTAAAATATAAATATTAGAGGTGAAAAAATCATTTGAATTTTTGCCTTTTGTCTTCATCACTTCTCCTGAAAGAAAGATCGTTTATTTTTGTAAGATTGAATATAAGTTTGGTGTTGGTAGTGTTCTTAGTTTCTAAATTACCTACATAAATTTTAGTAAAATTGTGTATAGGTCTAAATACTTTTGAAGTCAGCACCTGTGTTTTGGAAAATACTCTCCATGCAGCAAATAAATAAATAATAAATCACAGTCACTTTCATGTGTAGATTCACTAACATTATCTATAGTAATTATCTAAATAATCTAATTTAAAACTTGGACTCGCCATTGCCTAGTTATAAAAAATATTTTACTAACACCTGGGCCTATATAACTTATAATAAAAACTAATATGAAGAAAACAAGAATAAAACAATAAAGACAATAAAGTATAGTCAATGACCTGATGGTCTAGGGGTAAGGTGTCAAGACTTCTGTGCTGGGGTCCGAGATTCAATCCTCTTTCCCGGCACAGATCTCTCTGATCCAAGCTCTTCCTTCCCCTCTGACAAGACGTGTATTAATCACAACTTGTGAATGTATGGATTGCCAGGCCTCCACCGTGGCTCGGATCCTAAAATCGTTAAACTGTATGTCCTCCATTTCATTTCAAAATCACCCTACCATTGCACATTAGCATAAGTGCTTATAACCTGAACGGGTAGTAAGACGCGGTGCTAGTTAATAATGATAATGATGATAATAATGATAATAATAATTATAATAATACATAAACTTTTATAAGAAAACCAAATAGCAACCACAAACACTCAAATCAAAATAAAATAAAGAAAAATACAGTAGTCAAAAACATGTGCAAACAACTGAAAATAACATGATTCATTTGTGCAACAAAAAAAAACCCTTTTTGTTGCATTACAGTGCTTTCTGTTAAGGAAAATATGAACTAAAGCTTAATATTAAGGATAAAGTCTTATGGTGCCATCTAGTAACATTTATTATACTAACAGACAAGATTTAGCTAGCGCCAATGGATCGGCCGCGAGTGTGTTTCAGCCATTACTTGGCGCGCCAATGGCTCGGCCGATGGATCGGTGCGCTGGGTGTTTAAGAGTTAAAACTCTGACCTCCTTGTCATCAGCAGTCCAGTTTATTATAAGAGTAACGCCTTAGTCCATTTGACCACCGAACCGGGCTTATATCTTAAATTCTTACTTAACAAATTCCAAAATGGATGTAACTTTGTTCCTTTTTTTTCTATGATCGCTCTTATTAGCCGATTTTATCCACACGTCCATCACAGACTCAGCCTTAAACTTTGAGTGAAGAATAACCCTGAGCACGGGACATCCCTGGATAGCTCATTGGTAGATCAGTAATGCATTACACCAAAGATTCTGGGTTTGATTCCTGTGTTCAGATGTCATTTTTCAATTTATTTGAACATGTTATGTTGCAGCCCACATTTGAAAATGAGTTCCCCCTGCCTTCTTCTATACCGGATGTACCGCCTCTAGAACTGAAACATTCTATAATATTTCCATTCCGACACATGGAAAAACACTTGAGGTAAGCTTAGATGCAGTTACTTAAAAATATAATTTTATTAATTTAATATATTTTTGGGAGAGTGAGGAATAATCCCGGCCGGGCTTATCTGTGTGTACTTTTCACTTTTTTTTCCACAAATGCAGATACATTTCCTCATCCCTACCATATGTGTGTAAATGTATAGACAGCTTTGGCGGGTAGCAAAGGGCTGTGCACAGACTTTTTTTTTCTCCTGAAGTCGACCTTGGTGCTCGCTTCGGGACCCAATATTTGTGGGTTCAAACCCAGCCGGGGTCAACAGTTTTTTCTTGGGCGATAACAATCCACAGCACAACTTCATTCGGAGGGCAAATAAAGATGTCGGTTCCATGTCGATTGAGTCGTGTAAAAGATCCTTGAAAGTTATGTGACATTATCTTTCCCATCAGAATTGGTAAGCCCTCTTGCTCTCCCTTATTGAAACTCTCCTGTGCTGATATAATCAGTTGAATGAGAAAGTGCACGTTAAATACTTCAAACAAATGAGAGAAAATCTTTTCCTGAATAAACATGTATGTGGCCATGCTTTAACAACTTTTATTCTCCATATACCACACTGTCTTATAATTATTTATGATGTCTGATTATTTACACTAAAGAATTCATTTTATCTATATTATTTTCTATTTTCAAATTATTGAATATATTTCTTCTATAAAAGGTACATAACCATAAACTGTGCAAAGTTGAACTCATAGTATGGTTTGTTTAGACTCGTGTTCTGATAAGAATAATGTTTGATGAACATTCCTCAAATTGAATGTCATACTGGCAATATACAGTGATTTATATTCAACCATATGTTTAGTTATAATATATATAGAAAGGGTGGTTTAAAAATTACACAAATATATTTTTCTCTTTAAGGAAAACCTATTTCACTTTTTGAGGTATTTTGTTTTACCTATTTGGAAGAAAATGCAGAAAAGGTGAATAGAAAACATCCATAAATATATCGCATCCATTGTCCATTTCCTGTGTTTGTCCTTCATGTCATTTAGTCCTTTTAAGTGTTCCTATATAAGTGTCCTATCATTCTGTACCAATGTTCTTTTTCTCACTTTTGTGTTTTTACTTTTTTGTTTATTTTAGGAAGTTGAGTTGCTCATTATAGAGGCAGCCATTACCTTTGTCCAGTGGCAGCAATGTAAAGTGTGAACTGTATTCTTTTTATTGTGAAAGCCATATTGTGTTCATTCCTTTTTTTTATGATTCTATCCACCTTTCCTGTACCTTATTTCAAATATGTACAACAAACATATAATATCTGTGTCGTCGACAACTAAAAAGTATACATTTTATTATTATTTTATTGGTATTATGCTATCTAATAAAAGCAATAATGGCTTATTCGAATCCTTTAGGATATTAGCAGATTCAAAAAAAATTTAATGTCAAGTTTAAAAATAATTTATATTTTTAAAATTTTGAATTTGAATATTTTTAGAGCTATTATTATGTTCACTAGTGATTTAGCCCAGCATAATTACATAGGGCACTTAGTAAGAGAGGTGATATCTGTCTGATAGCTAAGAAAGTTATCATATATTCATTCGCCAAACCATATGATCTGTAAGACCATATGTTGATTCATTGTTACTCTTGGCGGTCAGAACATTAACACAAACAAACAATTTGTTTAAAATTACTAACCAGTTTTACATTATTGAAACATTAACTTATTAAAATAACCATTTGGATGTTTCTTTTTTGATGGAAGTAGTATTTATGGTTGGTTCACTTAAAAAATGTTTTTCAAATGAGGGCTCCTAAAATCCAGGGTGCTCTTCTGAAATCAAGACGGCAAACCAGCCGAAATAAGGCCAGTTGAAGACATCATACAAACAATCATGATGGTTGTGTTATTATGCTCTTTACAAAATAAAAACGTTTAGTTTTGAAACAAATATTTTGTATGTCTCTCTCTGAATTGTGTAAAAAAAAGTATTTGTTTTGGTGGCCAGTTATAACGAGATACAAGGAAACTATAATACTTTTTAATATATTATTATGTGTACTATAATATCGCTTGTGACCCCAACGGCAAAATAAAAATCATAATGGCTTTATTAATATATTTTGTTCTTTAAATAAGTTATGAAAATGCCAATTATACAGTGTCCTTAGGGAGGTAATTTTTTATTTTAGTAATATTTTGGTCTATTTACAATGTTTGCAACATTTTCATGCGTGCAATTTTTAACTTACCAGGGTGTCTACCATCTGGGAAAACTGGAATAAGCCGGGAATTTGAAATGGTCAGGAAAACCAAATATGGGAATAAGTCAGGAATTTGGTAAATTACAAAAAAAAAAAAAAATCCATGAAAATGTTGTTTTACTCAAAATATAAAATAATATCATTAAATCGGTAAATTGCAATGTGATTCAAACTATTTTTTTTTTCTTGTAGCTGCGTAATATATTTTATAATTTTCTCATTCCTATTAGACTATCCTAATACAATAAAGAAACATTATTCTAACTTTAAAACTTATTACTATTATATAAAATAGATTAATAAAAAAGTGTGAGGGAAAGGGGAAGACAGGTGTGATGTACTTTTGAGTCGGGGAATTTTAGGAAATGATCAGGGGAAATTGGGGGGAAAGAAGGGAATTTCATTTGTCAAGTTGAGTAAACACCATGATTATATATTTGATCATTTATTGACCCAACCCACAGTAGAAGCCGCAGTCTATGGTTTTATACTTGCATTGCACTTGGTTGCCATGACGAGGAATTCTGGGTTCAAATTTTAGCCGAGTGCATTGTGGTAATTTTCCCGTCCTCTCAGCATGCTAGTACAAAGTTACTTCCTCTAAGTTTCCCTCCTCATCCTTACCACTTGAATTAAACTATTAATGACCCTTAAGTTAAATCTTCTAATTAATTAAATTCTTGACACTGACAACACTCCTAGTGATCTCTTTATTCACTCATCATTAGAGTCTGGATTTTTATGAAATTACAAATTCTAATCCTGGAACTTGTAGCGAATATATAATATATCTCCATAAGGAAAACCTCTTTTTGCTTTAAGACGTAATTGTATTATATTTGGAAGAAGGTACAGGAAAGGTGGTAGAAACATATAAAAGGGAACTAACACAATATGGTTTTCACAATGAAAAGAACACAGTTCACATTTTGCACTGCTGCCACTGGAAAAAGGAGGAATGGCTGTTTCTTGAAGAAAATCAATCATTACTGCTCACTCCCTCGACCTAGATTTCAACTATCAGAACTTATCAGGGGGGAGTGTGAAACGTGCAACACAACTTCCTAAAAGAGGAAACCAAAAAACACAAAAGGGAAATTTGTGAAGAGTTATAGGACACTTAGATAGGAATATGTGAAAGGAATAACATAAAGGACAAACACAGGAAATTACCTTTTTGTCCAATGACACCAATATAAAGTGTGAACTTTTTTTTTTTTTTTATGTGTTTCTTTCTATCCACCTTTTTGGCACCTTTTTCCAAAATTAATACAATCCTGACAGTTAGAAATGTGTAACGTGAGATGTCTGCAAATAAGGTTACTTGGAACTATATTTTTAATTTTAATTTTGCATATTTTTCATGTTTTTTTACAATGGTATTAGTTTTATGTCCTTATCGTGGAAATACTTTTAGAGATATTTCACTAATTTTCAGTCAACCTTTACTTTCATAAAGGAATGTATCCCGTGAAGGGATGGCAGAGGGTAAAGTCCAAGTCAGATACGTGGGCTCGTTGGAAAGGATTACAGTTGCTGTAACGTAACTTTGTGTCTGGCATTTCTCATGCTGTGAAGGGGAGAGAATATAGTGTTGCAGATAGTGGCCTCAACAGCATGTCTCGTGTCAGTTTGAAAACTCAATTGTGGACCACTCATATTTCCAGCTCCATCGTATGTCTGCCCACTAAGGCAAGCACAAAGTAACTGTAGTCTCATTAAAATGGCAAGTATGATGCCCGAGATTGCTTCACCAGTTGTTGATGATGCCTGGAAGAAGCATAGAAAGCTTTCTTGAGGCTCCAATTTCTTATCCACCCACTGAACACAAACACTTTATTATTCAAGTCTTGTTGTATCTTGTGTATCATCACATATGACAGAAAACATCAGAAGATCATTTGATTTGGTTACAACATTTTTTGACTATTTTATGTCCAAATTTTCAAGCATTTCATTCTGTGTTTTTGGTGTGTAATTTGCCGTTTATCTTGCAGCAGCCAAATCACTCATGTGGGGAATATCTAGACTTCTTAGTTTTAAAAGCTTCATTAAATTGCCTTCACTATTCAAGTGACCTCTCATGACCACTACCTGCCTAGAATTACTAGCAAACATTCAGAACCAATTTTCTGCTGAGCTACTTTTGATGTTAAAAATTGTTTCTCTATGGGTGCTTTCATCTGTTGAAAACTCAAAACAGTTTGTCTATGTGATGAAGACTTTTCATGGGTTTTATAAATTTTATTGCACTTTTCCATTTTTTTAAACCTTTCCTTGTGAAGGCTTCATCCATTTTTGTTGTTAAATTTTTTTCTGGGCACACAATAGCATATCGATGGCAAAAGAAACAGCACACTCCATCAATACCATTGATTGCATGCAACCATTTGAAGTCTCTATACCAACTTGTTTGAAATGTAAGGCAGCGGCCTTTAATCTATTGACCTGTAAATCCATCAGGCACAATTGCTGGTTGGTTGCAATCAAGAGAAACACTAACCTGAGGTCGAGTGGTAAGAGAAACTCCTTCTAGACGTACACTCTTCGACTCTGACTGGCACTGGCTTGATGAAAATGATTTAAAACTAGAAGCAGAAGGACCACACTCACTAAGTGGCAGTTAGTTCATTGTTCATGCTTGCACCACCACCCTCTGCTGAGTTTTTCTTGGAGGAACGCATAAGTCCAGTTCGGAAGTTGTGACCATCGTGTCTTTGTGTGATAGTTTTGTTTTAATTACAAGCATATCCATTTTATTATTACATTCAGCATTTATGCACAAATTAGTTTGCCACACAATAACTAGTAATTAATTGTGCCACGGCGTAGTTTATGCCGCGTAGCTACTAGTGCATCTAGCAATGCAACTGAAAAAACGGTTGTTGTAGCCCTTGTTTTCAATCTGCGCACTACTGTGCTGCATGAATCCCAGTAGTGTGTTGTAACATGGCATGCAGGCTAGAAGTCGTTCTATTTAGCATACGGCTGCTATAAAACTGGAATGTTTACAGGAAGTTGGATGAGCAGAAATAGGAGATTGTTGTATTTCACGGAATGTTGTAAATTCTATGATTGTTTAGTTATCAAGTCCGTTGTGAATTGAATTTTATGTTTGTAATGTATAAGTTACTTTATTCATTATTACGGTTCAATTAACTAAAATTTCTCATGTAAGGTAAATTATTAAATTATTGGGGGGGCTAAAGACAGACACCCATGCCTTTGTCCTTCCCAGCCTGTACAGCCGCACTCCATGTAAAACCTCACCAATAGTGAAATAAATCTATGAATCACATGAATAATTGTATTTTTCCTTATTTTCAGCCCTTTCCATATGGGGGTGGGAGAACCCCCCTTTAAGCTGAGCTCTATAAACACAAGGCACATACTGCGTAAATCAGTTGCTGCTGTGCTAGCACATACAGGCTATGAAAGTAAGTTTATCTTCGTTTTATTTTTCTGATAAAGACCTTTTTGTGACTTTTACTCGGGGAGTCTAACTGGAATCAGAACCTATACCCCAAATTAACAGTTATTTTTAAGGAACAGGAACCTAGATAGTAAAATTGCTATAGAACTGGAACCAGAATTGATATATATATAGTTTTAGGTTAATAAAGGTTCATATTGGTTTCTAAAGGTTCTTACATTGCCATAATATATTAATAAGATTATTAAGCATTTTACATCTAGCAAATTTTAGTCATACTCTTTGATTCACAAGTAAAATTTTTTGAATAATGTAAAATGTAATTTTAGCAAAATGATCCAAAAGAATTACCTCCAAAATGTATCTGCAAAACCTTTAAAACAACATGGCTGTGCCATACTGTTCTCAGTGGCCCACTACTGTACCGGCTCATTTTTGAGTGCCTAAGTGATGATTTATGATTATAATAAATAATCATTAGGCTTGAAATTCAGTTAAAACTAATTACTGCAATATTATAAATATTTGTGTGCATTCACAATTCATTTTACATATGTGCTACTTATAAATTTTATACTCATAAACAGCCTTATAACATTGAAATTGAAATACAGCAGGCTCTTGATTTTCTGTGATAAAATGAAAGCGTGAAGGGGGACGGATATCTAAAAACATCAATAATCCAATTTAATAGTGAATTTAAACTCTTATCACATCGCGAATTAAACTTTACATAAATAGTTTAATTTAAAAAAAATAGTTTGTGATGTTTGCTTTTTTTCTGAAAGGAGTTGAAACTTTATTTTTCTTACATAAACACACATATACGTACAAAAACCAGCTCGTGGTATGTGATCCCCAAGTACATACACCTTTGAACCAACCACACCTCCTGTCAGCAGTAACCGATAATTCAATTAACACTCACCAACCAAAATGTTATTTATGGCACTAGAAAACAACGTCATCAGTGACCCCTCAGAACCTTGATGGTGGACCGGAAGCCTAGTTCACACTAACCATGAGACTGAAAATTTAAAAAAAAATCCCAAATGGATGCAGAGGTAAACCACCAACCAGATAACCTACACATTAAAAATCAGGATCTTACTATAGTATTTAACAAGATTTTGTTAATACAATTTCAAAATGGTGCCATATGATTAATATTGAATATACATTATAGTTTAACATTATTAAATTGTATGTCCAGTGCTAATATTTGTGTTGTGACAGTGGCCTCTCAGACAGCGTTGGACACGTTAACAGATGTCACTGATAGTTTGCTGAATAAAATTGCTGTGGCACTACACAATGCATTTGAGAGAGAGAGACTCCGAGGCCCGACAGGATTTCCAGTAAGTGTCTGCAAATCAAAATGTGTTCACCATAAGTTGATCCTATGTTGATAGACTTAAACATAACTAAATCAATAAATTTCATTCACTAATTTACACCTGTGATGGCATATTATCATTGTCAACAGTATATTTGGTATTTTCAGATATAAGATATGTTATGACCTGTTGCCTATTTGTAGCAGATGGAACACACATATATTTAATTAACGCATAAGAGATTTACATAACTAACAGCTGGAATAATATTACAATACCTCTATTACTCTCTATTCCTAGAACATGCAAAGGTTATATTTTTAACATCCTCTGTTGAAACAGGATACAACTAAACTGATACCCGGTTGGTTTGTTCTCGGATTAACTCCAGGTCATGAACTGGCTGTTCATCCGTGTCTGAAATCTGTATGTTTCAAGACTAGGAATGTCATTGTAAGCTAGGTGGCTGTCCTTTCACTGCTAATAATTCCTAACTTTACCTCTGGGTTTCTATATCTGAGCATTCTCAATTGAGAGTACACTTTATTGAATATATGGGTCACCTTTTGGCTCATGACATATGTATAAAAAATATGTGTAAATCATGTTAATTATAAAATATATTGCATTAAATACACTCTAACTTATCATGAACACACTTTAGTAGACTAGTTAATTTAATTGCAGTACTTACCAAATCTGGACCCACAGATAAGACTAATTTAATTATCTAGAAATGTAATCTATGTAACATTACACAAATAGCCAAATATATGTACCTGTGGTCTGTTTTTCACATCTCTCATTTATTGCACATTTAAATAAATTTGAAACATGTCAAGGTTAGAAAAATGATTTAAAATCAAGTTCTCCACCTTACATGATAACATGATAAAAATAATTAGCCTAATTTAATATTATTGCTCTATTTATTAATTAAATCCTCGTTGATAAAAAATTAGAATTCTCTCACTATGTCCATTAAATTAATACTAAAGGATTTTATTATCTTCAGATACACCTATAAAATAAATCTTCAAATAAAGTAGTTTACTGGGTAATTTAAAATTACTTTGGACTATAAACGTTTATTATTTAAAAAAAAATGCTTTAGTTGTTTTTTATTTGAAATTGGTAGGCTTGCTAGGTATTTTAAAGAATGGAAGAGAAAAGTCTAGTAGTAAATAAAATATAATTTAAAACCGGTACATGAAATAAACTTTTCATTGTTATTTTAAAAGATATTGATAAGAGAATGGTAGATAATAACATACACTAATCAAAGTCATACCAACCTGTATCTTGCATTGCCCAAATTGTTATGAATTGGGGAAAAAAAACTAGTTCAATTTATAACCAATGTTTGTTTGGCACTGCTTATATATATATGCTAACAATTATTTTCATTAAATCTCATCAAAAAACAAAAAAATTTGCCATATTTTTCCCCGGTTTTTGCATTTTCATCAATAATATTGTAAATTTTCAAGCACAGCAAAAATTCTATACTAATGTGCAAAACAGGCCATATTGTGGGTTTGTAAATAGTTCAACTTGCTGTATTTATAGATTATATTATATTTTATTGCACCGCGTCTTAACCATTCGGTTATACGCACTTACGCTAATGTGTAATGGTAGGTGATTGTGAGATGAATGAAGACCTACGTTTAACGTGGAATCGAACCACGGTGGAGCCTGCATTCCACATTAACAGATTTCTTGTCAGAGGTGAAGAAGGGTTGGTAATCAGATAAATCTTTGCCGGACCCAGGATTGACCGCTGCAGCATAGAAGTCTGACATTACCCCTAGACCGCCAGTTCCTATTTTAATAGAGTCCCACGGTACACTATGAACACCGTATCTTGAGGAAGACTGGTGAAATGACCACAAGTAGTTTTCTGTGTGGCCACCCAGTATAGTGTATGTAGCCTCTGTAGAATCCATAGTGGGGGTAGCGATTTGTGTGGTTTGTATGAAAGTAAAATAAATGCCAAATACAGAATAACATAAAATATTTTGCATTAACAATATTATTTCACAACATTTTGTGACCTTGTACTAAATTAGTTTTAAGCTGTTGGAAATATTTTTAGGTGGTCTTTAAGTTTCAAACTAAACTCTTACATTTTGTGAGTTTATAAGCCTGAAAGTCATGCGACTAAACTTTTGTAAACCCGGCTCGGTGGTTGTATGGTGTCGGGCACCAGTTCCCAAACTGTGGTATGTACACTTATTCCTGGTGGTACACCGTGAGAAGCCAAACAAAACAAACCAATTAAAATCTTAAAAAGATAGCACCTCATCAAATCTTATAAATATATTTGTATCAAGTCTAGCCAAATTTAAACAGTGATTATAGGGCTGGCAACACTGATTCAACTCGACTCAGACAGCGATTAAGCTGTTCATCTGTATTATAATCTTGGCACATAAAAATCACTGACATAGTAAATATTCATCATCATATTGATGGTACTCCAAATCATGGAAATTGTTGGGGTACGCCTTTCGAAAAGTTTGGTAACCGCTGGTGGGAGGCATCACTCGCACAATAGACTGGATTGGCTACAGACAGGGAAAACTTGGAAAAGTCAGGGAATTTTTGGATGACAGGGAAAACAGAGAATGTCAGGAATTAACTAAAAACCAGGAAAAGTCAGGGAGTTAAAAAATATGTCTAAAATATCGCATTAATTCTGCAACTAAACACTAAAACAAAAAGCTAATAATACCTACCTAAATAAAATAACATTTTGATTTTGAAAATGACTGAAAACCATTTATTTTAGTAAATACAAACTTTTTTTAATATGTGATCAATAATAAATAAAAAAAATCATCATCCACCATTAAAACAGGAAAAAAGAAGTCAGGGAAAATGTAAAATGCTGCCTGGAAAATCTGGAAAAGTCAGGGAATTTTGAAAATATGTTTTGTAGTCACCCTGATTGCAGATGATATATCAGAGCTTTAACCCTGGTCAGGTGTACTAAGTTTGTTCTTACAAACTTTTTAATCCTCCTCTATGCGAATATCAGTACATTTCATCTAAATTATACCTTCCTCATCACTACCCTATTAGTGTAAAGATATAAATAGTTTGACTGGAGAGTAAAACCATTACAAAAAACTTTTGTTGCACTAATAAAGTTAATTCTTTATTGGTAGGTATGACTAAACATCACTTTAATATAGTCTGATTTATCTGTGCCAAGAAGGTTGGGGTTGATTTGCTACATTCAAATGTGGATATATTTCCTCATAATCCTCCCTTGCTCATTATTACCACATTAGTGTAATCTAATGGGGATAGCCCAAACTGATACTAAGCCATGGTGTCACAACATCTTACTACCCATTCGTGTTATGTGCAGATGCACTAATTACACTAATGTACAAGACATCAGGAAGGTTGAATTTGGAGGAAGTGTATCTAAATTTTCATAAAGGGAGAGTGAAAACCATTTAGGAAAAACCTCCCTCCTAATACACCTAACCAGGGTTCAAACTCTGATATCCCCGTCATTGGCATTCCAGTCTATTGTGCGAGAGTGATTTCTTGGGTGATTTGACCACCAAAGCTAGTTGAATGGCACACTGACAGAGCGGTTGGTGTGTAAAGCCAAACAAACAGGGTTCAAATCCCTGTTAGGGCAGCGTGTTATTTGACTGTATTCACTCAATCACTTCATCAGAATGTCATCCATAAAGACATGTTTGTTTAAAAACAACAAGCTTTGTTCCCGCAGGACATTGTAGAGCGGGTGTTCCATGAGATGGGACTGGGCAGCATCCTCAACCTACATAACTTCTACCAGACAAGGATTATACGCTACCACAACTTCGTGAAGGAGGGCTGCGTCAGCATGACTCAGTCCTACATTGGTCAACTTAAAGTATATAAGAGTCTGCGGGCGGAGAGAAGCTGTCCATGTAAGTTATTATTATACAATTTGTTGGTTGAGTTATGGCCAATTTCTCGCATTAGAATGGATTGCTGGTGAGGGGGAGATTGAGGTTTGAATCCTGGTCATGTCTTTCCCTTCATTTAAATGCAGGTACATTTCTTATAAATAACTGTTGCCAACAACCATATATGTGTTGTAGCTAGCGAGATTAGTACCAGAAAGTTGCTAAACAAAAAATTAAAAGTCATCAGATTTGTCGCCAAACCAAGATCCTCGGATCCAGAACGATGTCATTGGGATTTGTGAACAACAGACATATATTTTAGAGCTCTTTTGTAGACCGAACTAATGTATTATGCGTTCTTGCAGTACGGTAGTTCAAAAATCAAAATCCTACAGCATTAAAATTTAAAATAATGAACATGAACTTGACAGAAAATTAAGGAAATTTGCCAGTCGCCAGACTAGTCGCTAGGCGCTAAAAATGAAAAATAGTTGTTTCAGACCCGTAAAAGTCACTAGGCCTAGTGATAAAGTCACTAAAGTGGCAACACTGCTCTTAATTCTACATTTCTAATTTATACTTCATTGATGTAAATATTCAGATGTGTGAACAAGTAATAAGACACGCTCGAGGAATCTCACTAAGATTAAGATGTACACTTTGTTTGCCCTAAAAAGGTAGCAAGCTTAACTTGACAGGTTACACTATGGTGCAGCTTATAAACCACAACATAGTGTAATCAGCAGTGCCATAACTAGCTTTTCACGTGCCCTGTGCAAGGTTTTATTTTTTGGCCTCTTGATTTTATTCATTTTATTCCATTACTCTTTCCAGCCTGTGGTCCGGGTCAGTTTTTTATTCAAGCCAAATATTTTTCCATTACTGTCTGGCTTAGGCCTGTCATAGCTTTTTATGTCTTATAATTCTAACTTAAGATGAGAGATGAGGATAGGAACAACATTCAGTCCCCCGGTCGTTTATTTATCAATGTGAAGGCATAAGCCCATATTTTCATCAATGATAAATTCTTGGCCATGCTTGGAATTGAACCCAGGACCCTTAGCTCAGTAAGCAGACATTCTACTGCCTAAGCTAAGGTGTCCAACTTGTATTTTGTGTTTATAATTTTTTCCAAAATTTAAAGATAAATTAGAGATTTGGATTCGGAAAATAGTGGATTTGATCCAGATCTAATCATATTTTAATATAAACTTTTTTATAGATTTGTGAATATACTTAGAGATGCCACTATTGATCTGAAAACACTTGACTCTGGTTGTGTTGTCACAGGACCACAATGGCTGAGGCAGAAGAACAGGATGGGAATGTACCAGAGATTCACTTTCCCGCTCAGGCGGATGATAGTGTGGTCGACCAACTGCAACCTTCCCTGGAGACGGGCTTTCAGATGCTCCACAGCTTGGAACAAGAACAGTAAGACTTCAATAATTATACCTTACAGTTTAACTTGTGGTAAAGTTTACAAACACGAGAAGGCAACAATTATTTTTAGTATCACATTTTCTTGGAGTAATTTAAAGTTTTGAAAAACACAATTAGGGGTAGGTGCTAATAATTTTATGTTGCTTCACTTATAGACTTCTAACTCCTAATTATTAGATTGGGAAGGGGGAAAGAATGAATCCATTTTTACTTTAAATTATAAAATATAAATAAATTTGTACTGACCAAATAATGACATGATATGATAATGGAATTAATTTTTGAAGTCATATTAAAAAAAAAATATGCTTCAAATGTGGATTTTTAATTTGAGCAGATTATTGGGAAAGGGGGAGGGGGAGGTGCATTGTTAGCCACTTCCTTTCCTCTCCCAAACTAACACACATTTCTCCCAATAACAATGTCCATGACAACAACAAACTACCAGCCTAAATCTTGAGGATTCAAAAATAATTTTAGGATATATCATCATCATCATCATCACTGTGTTTTGCAATTCATTCAGGCTATACACTTATGTACTAATTACGTGAATTGGGCTTGAGATGAGGAAGGTTGAATTTAAAGGCTGTTTACCCACTTTTGCATGTTGAGAGAGCAGGGTAATATCATTATTATTGTGTTTTATCATAAAGTTTTTATTGTCATAGTTAAAATGATAATTGTAAAAATGGTGGCTATTCACACATTGTTCAAGAAACCCTTTTACATTTCAAACAAAAACAGCTTGAGTTAATAGTTAAAAAAAAAAAAATTAATGAAAAATTTCAGTGTAAATTCTTCAAAAGTAATTTGTGATTTATTTTAGCTTTTAATTATAAGTGGTATACAATTTTTCAGGTGTTTACAAATGTCAACAATTAATCAAAGCGTGTGTGTTTTTTTTTTTATAATAAGGTTGCACAATTTAGATACCGGGGAAGACATAGATGTGAGTGACTCTCCAAACTTGGATCGAAGTGTATCCTCTGTATCATCTGACTCAGGCAAAGCAAAGAAGAGAAAATTGGAATGAACACAAGAAACAGCTCATTTCATCTGGCCACTGTTTTATTTATTACATATTGAATATATTTAAAATGTAATCACTATAGAGTCCTCAATATATATTATATTTTAAAGAAACTACAAGAAATGTATGAAAACATATAAAAAGGAACGAATGCAATATGGCTTCTACAATTGTGTTCGTTCCCTTTTATGTCTTTATCCACTTTTCCTCCGCCTTCTTCCAGACATAAAAAAACTAAAAAGTGAAAAGAGTTATCTTAAATAGCTACAATATATTATTTGATAATTTTATTTACATTATTCTTTTACATAATACTTTTGATATTAATCTTCAGGACAACCTGAGGGTGTGAAAAAATTCCAGGTCATTCCCAGTTTTTCGGTACAACTTATCACAAGACTCGATGCAAACACACATTCCTTATATAGAATGTTTTAATATTTATTGATACAAAAATGTTTGTATCCACCTGGAATCTAATCACAGTCCCTTCATACCCATAAAATTAAGCTACAGTTGAGTCTCAAAAACACTACTTAATGTGGACTGATATGGTGTTGAGTTATTGAAATGTCGAGTTTTAGGAATGAACTTACAAAAGATGCATGTTTACTAAATAAGGATGAATTGCAATACAGTATCGAATATTATAGGTACAGTTGTACGGTACAGTAACAGTAATATATGTACAGTACAATACATTACATGTTAATATAATGGTGTTTATACATAATACATATGTCTAATACACAGAAATGAAGTACATTACTGTACATATAATATTGTATTGATTTTAATAACATGTTAATGAATTGAAAAAATAACAAACACAGCACTTGTAAAAACAACACGACTGTTCCACTCGAATTACACAAACAGAGGGGTTATACAGTAGAATGACCTTGGATTGTGATGACTGGTACCAACAACTGTGCATATGTCAAGTTACACGGAACGTTGAGTTATCGAGTTTCCGAGGGACTACTGTATTAATAAAACTTGTTTTGAACATTTATGAAAAAATTACTTTTATAATAATAGCTTTTGAACATAAAACATTCAATGCTCTCTCCAGATGACCTAAATGGAATACTATAGTCCATTCCACTCTTACTCTGTGGTACAGGTCTTATTGAGTGTGCAGTTGCCAGATCTCACCTGCTTGAAACAAATGGACAACTTTTACATTCAAACTTGGCAAATTATACAATATTTATTCACGCTCTGGCGATCAATTTGAAGTTTGGGTTGTCAATAATTGTGTATTCTGTTTATTATCATATTAATGCCGCTTTTAATATACACTGTACACTGTCACCTGTGATGAATAGGTTGGAGGTCGAATCCTCTCAAAGATGGTCTTCCCAGGTACATAGGTTTATATAAAAATATTCCCTGTTTGCATGTGAATGTATGTGCACTTTTATAAATAATTACCTAATTGATCTTTACTATAGTAAAAGCTAAAACTCAGTAGTAATAATAATAATGATTACAATTATAATAAATTTATATACAATAGTTTTATAAATTAAAATACCATTAATCATTATAAAGGGGTGAGGGGAAATTCTTAAAACCATTCAAGGCAAATTTAAGCCTCCTCTGTAAAGTAAATAACATATTAATTTAAACCTAAAAAAATACCTTTATGCTTCATGCTGTCCCTGCACAAAGGTGTGGCTCAATCAATTGTGAAGTAGTGTTTAGTGGATGGCCCAGGTAACTCAAAGTTTTGAGAGTGAGTAGGTGGACTTTTGGTGGAAGAGATGAAGTTAATCTAATTAAAAACTGCTCCTCATCATCTTGCAGCTCGTCTGCTTTCCACATGTCATTTTCATAATTGAACCAGTTTCCTACAGAAACCTTTTCATGCACGGCAGCTATTAAAGGCTTCATATCTTTAACCTTACAACTAGCATTCATTTTAATTAGGGGTGGGGGGATCCCAAACCCTCAGGAAAAGTTGGGAATTTATCTATTTTAGAAAACCACCCAACCTAAATATTTACTAATTTCAACCCAGTGACTACACCAGCACCACCTACCATGAGTAATAGAGAAATTTCAACTCCACCAGAGAAGTTTTTATCCTTATCAATCAAGTTGGCATCACTGAAGACAACACCCTGTTTGGTATAATTACTACTACTTTCTGAGGAAGTTGCTATAATATCAAAATATCGAAGTGTGTGTAAATATGTGTTTATGTTTTTAATTTTATTTGTGCTCTACCATTTTATTTAATAAGAGTAATTTTAAAATTTCTCGTTCCCATCCCAAATCCTGATATTTTGACTCATTTCCTGTCCTGTTCCCGTTCCGAAATAAAAGTAATTCCTTTCTATCCCTAATTTTAATAAATGTTTTTACTTGAGCCCACACCATCTCTATAAGGTTAAGTTCACAATGATATGGAGGCAAACTAATGACTTGTCGATCCACCTTCACCATCTCATCCACCTTGTATTTTTCAAATTTGTGTTCGTGTTGTGAAACCAAATACAGCACTTCCCATTTCAACATTTCGTCATCAGTGTGTGAATACATATTATAAAAACCGTTATATTTGTGTTTTAACATCTACACCTCCCCCCTATCTCCTATCCTATAAATACAAGTTAATTTAGCTTATAAGCTCAGTCTCAAACATTATGGACAAGTTGAAACATCAATTTTCGGCCATCATCAGCGGCCCTTAAGGCTGTGGAAAGTCACATTTTGTAGCCGAATTTATCCCTCCCTTGGACACAATATGTGACCTTAAATTTGATAAAATCACTTGGTATTATGCTTTATGCCAACAGGGATTCGAACAAGACGGGTCAAGTCCCCACGTCAAATTCTGTATGGTTTGCTGGAAATATATAACATCATAATGATTCTCCACAGTTGATTATACTGGACGACCTGATGCGTGAAGCCAATGAAGTGGTCGTCAATCTTTTACCAAAGGATGCCACCATCAAAATATTAGCGTCATGTACCTTACACAAAATATATTCCACCAGGGCAAGGGCCAAAGAGACATTTACTTAAACGCACATTATATCGTGCTTTTTAAAAATCCCAGGGATAAAGCTCAGATTCAACACTTTGCACGTCAAGTCTGTCCTGAAAATACCCGTGTTTTACAAGAGGCTTACGCTGATGCTACGAGTACTCCCCACGGGTATATATTGTTAGATTTTAAACAAGGTACACCCGAATGGTTCAAATATAGAACCCGCACAAATGCCGGGTTCTGCGTGTACCTAGCACGCAAAATCTATAAAAATACCGACAATTCCCTATTACAGATCATTTCATAACCATGAGTCCCAAAGTTCTGAAGCAAGCCCCTCTGCTACGTGCGATGCGTCGCATGAACCCACAGCAACGTGTCTACTTGCTAGAAACGGCTGACAAGAAACTGATCGACTCTGCGAGTGTGTCTACAACACTTTAAAAGGGCGGGTGCCGGATAATGGAACACACGAAAATGATATATTGGTGTCCCCGGAAACGTTACACCGTTACGAGCAACACCACCAACAAGTGGCATCGGCCACAAATCTAGTGGTTTCCGAGATGGACAAAGAAATGGAAAAAATCCTCGTTTCAAAACTTGACAAGTCTAAAGTTACTTTATACCAACAAGTGCTACAGCGCTATTAGCACTTAGTCAACACCCACCACCCCTAAAGTGTCTGTTCTCCCCATCCATGCTGTAATCAATACTGTACCAGTACAGGCACGTAAAAAAGCTGAACTTTTACTAGAACATATTATTGTCTGAGGCGGTATATCTTGGAACGAAAACGGGGAAGTGAATATTCAAGATACGCCTCTCCATGGATCCAATATTGTGGATTTAGTCAACGATCTGATCAGAGCAGGAAGACACAACTAGCCGTCTGGGTGGATAGAGTTTCTCACGGCGCTTCAAAAAATAAACGTTCCGAAAGAATTTATCGTAAATCCGAAACATTTGGCACCCTTTAGAAATCCGACGCTTGTACCCTAACAACTTACACCGCCGCAACGCCCTAAGAAGAAGAAACCGAGAAGGGTGGACGAAAACGGGTGGCTGGCGTTCCGAGCTTAATGACCCGTTTTGCCGACATCTACTACGACCCTTCTAATCCTGCAGGATTGCAGGGACGGCGTCGCTCATAAAGGCGTCCAAGAAAGAACCCGACAAAGTACGAGAATGGTTTCGTACACAGGACGCTTATACCCTACACAAACCAGTGATAAAAAAGTTTCTACACAACAAGTACGTGGTGTCAAACATTGATGATCTCTGGCAAGCCGATCTTAACAATATCCAAAATCTCGGAAAATACAACGAAGGTGCAGTGTACTTGCTCACCGTCATCGACGTGTTTATCAAGATGGCCTGGGCGAGGACGCTTCCATCCAAGACGGGGAGCGTCGTGAGAGACACCATTCGGGATATTTTCAAATAAAGCGGCCGTAAACCTCTTAAATTTATATACAGACAAGGGGACAAAGTTCACGGCACGTGTAGTCCGGAAATTTCTCAAGCAAGAAGGAGTGCATTACTACATCCAGACGTGAAGGCAAGCATCGAAGAACGATTCACTAGAACTCTGATGAAAGGGCGGATGTGGCGCTACTTTGCCAAAAAATAATACATATCGGTATGTAGACGTCCTCCAAGATCTTGTCGACGGTTACAACAGCGCAAAACATTCCAGTATCAAGATGGCGCCTGCCAACGTTTCAGAAACCAATGTGCTTCAAGTCAGAGATAATCTGTACGGAAAACGGCATCCAAATTCGGATAGTAAGCTAAAAATGAAAGTCGTTGACAAATTAAAATACAAAATACAAAATGCTGTTTGAAAAGTGCTACGAAAGCATTTGGAGCGAAGAAATTTTCAAAGTCAGCAATGTCGTGTTGCGACAACCTGTCGTCTACAGGCTGACCTATCTTGACGGCGAGGAGGTGGAGGAAACGTTTTACGAACCCGAATTTCAGCGCGTACTTTCTTCCCGAAACTTTTAAAGTTGATAAAATACTACGTGTCAAGGGTAAAGGCGCCAAAAATAAAGTGTACGTCTAGTGGAAAGGTTACTCCGCCAAGTTAATTCTTGGATTCCTGCCAGTAACGTCAGCGTCTTACCATGCAGGATCAGTTTTACATCACTTTACCAAGCGACAGTTCTGTAGGATATTTCCCGAAAAATGCCTTCGCGAATTTCACCACGCAACTACCCTACCGTCTTACACTCGAAGGCCTGTGGGAAGTCGCTCTTGCCAAATTCCAATATCCGTGTTCTTTCACCACCGTACCCGAGGACCAAGATATTGTATGGTACAACTGGGTGGACGCCAATGGCGTGGAACAAATATTCAAGGCTAACATCCCTCCTGGAAACTACAGCACTATCCATTAATTGATCAAAGCCCTAAACGAGGTAGAGGCATTTAAAGGGATTCCAGAGTCGTATTCAAGTACACAAACCCTAACAAAGATTAAACGTTGTTTCTTCTTAACCAAATATACAGCTGCTGACTCTATTAAGTCAGCTAAGTCTACAGCTCGGTTTCGATCCTCAGACTAATCTGATCAAAGTCCCAAAGTCACTGTACGCTGCCAACATTCTACTAGGCTTGCCCTCGCAAATGTACTTCTACACAAATATCGTAGATTCTCAGCCCTTGGGTGACATTGTGGCACCGCTTTTACGGTATCAACAACATAAACTATCTCTACGGTATACATAAGACCCTTACTTAGAAGGGAAATTTGAAAGCCTGGAAATCAATATAAGAACAAACACTGGTGAACCTGTAACATTAGAGTTTGGAAAAGTGTGCGTGAAACTTCATTTTCTACGCTGTTCAATATGAACTGTCCCTACCAAATATACTACGTCAACCAGGCTGGAACAGTAATATCTTCGATCTACCATGGTGTTCCTTATCAAAGCGGGCACGGGATAGGAAGTATTTCAGCGGCCTTTTCAAGAGCGTCGTACCGTTACTGAGAAGCGGTGCTAAACCTATTTGAAAACAGTCATTTCATACGTGTATCGACGTGCTCACCGTCGTTGCCAATCAGCGTCGTCCTTACAAAGAAGCTCTACGGCAGAGTGTCGGTGAGGCTGGTAAAAACTTGAAACGCAAGATGGAGCAGAAGATCGACACACTGATGACCCGCTCGGGCTATAAAGGGCGTCGTAAGAAGCACCGACGTCAGTCTTCTGTAGTTGCACGACGTAAACATGTCAAATAAGAAGAGGTAGATATTTTCTGTTGAAATGTCGTTTCTACACCCCCAGTCCTGCGAGTGTGCCAGTAGTGAACTCGATCTCTTTTCAGTCCCACCCACGCAAACCAGTCTTGAAAGTAGACAATTGCTCTAGTACAAACCTATCTTTTTCCTCACCGATTATTCGCCCATCGAATTTACCGTTACTGGACAAGGCGATTTCTCTATTGACAGACTTTCACAGACTATACTCTATCTTAGGGTGGCCATAATGAAACTCGGCGGTGGCGCTTTCACATAGGTGGATCAAATCGCTCCTGTCAACAACTGGTTGCATTCGCCATTCACAATAGTGGATGTGTTTTTAAACCAACAATTAGTGTCACCACCAAGTAACACGTATGCTTCTAGACCGTATATTGAGACGCTACTCAATTACAACAGTGAGGCAAAAGAACACATTTGACTTGTGGTCTGTGGTTAGCAGACGGTCCCGGAACCTTTGTGGATGCTAACGCCAACAGCAAGGGATTTGAGGCCCGTCACTGTCTCACCGCAAAAAGTAAGATGGTGGATGTTTTGGGGTATCTACACGGTGATGTGTTTAACCAAGAGAAATACCTTTTGAACAGCACCGAACGCAGAGTAATGTTAGTCCGTTCCAGAGACGGGTTTAGGCTTATGGCCGTCCCTGAACTCCCTCACTTTAAGGTTCACATCGCTGAATCTGGCCTTCTAGTGCGACGTGTCAAAGTTTCACCTTTTATACTGTTGGCACATGCCAAGGCATTAAACGTCAGTCCCGCAAAGTTTCCCATCACCCGTGTGGAATAATAAACACTCACTATTCCAACGGATGTGCAAGGGAAATCACTGGACAACGTATTCACCGGACAGTTACTCAAACGATGCATCGTGAGATTTGTATCAAACGCGGCGTACAACGGAGACGCCACCAAGAACCCGTTCAACTTCTAAGCCTACGGCATGAACCATTTCTCGCTGTGCGTGGATGGGTAACAAGTGCCATCGAAACCACTACAGACAGATTTTTCAAACGACAACTATGTCATGTCCTACCACACACTGTTTTCTGTAATGGGTATCCATTTCATGAACGAAGGTAGCAACATCACACGGGAAGCCTTCCCTAAGGGATATCATCTCATGGATTTCAATCTCACACCTAATCTGTTTGCCCATAGGACATTGCAAAGGAATTTGTCGAGGCATGGCTCTCTGAGCATCGAAGTGGCTTCACCAGAGCTTTCACCAAAACCATCAACTGTATCGTGTACGGGGAGTTTGCCAACATCATCACAATCGATAAGGATAGAAACGTTGTAACCGATTATGGGAGTTAATATAAACGGCTTCCCGCCTCTTACACTCGTCATTTAAATCATGGACGTCAATGTGGATTTCCAGAGCTTCATCGGTGACAACAAAGAGTTTATCGTCAAGGAACTGAGTCTTTTATCAGTATGTGGTACATTACTTTAACATTGGGTGTTAAAACCCCCATACGCTATCGAAAAACTTTCAACCGCCGCTAAAAAGCAAGCCGACTATATCGTCAACAAACTGCATGGTATTCTTTGGGATAGCGGTGATGTTGATTACAGCCGCACAATTCCCTCATCTCTCGTACCATAACGCGTGCAGAAACCGTCTACGTCAAGGTGGCAGATTAGAGAAAGTTTCTTGTCAAATACACGTCTACATCCGTCGTAGATCTATACGATAGAGGTTGTTCGTCTTTGAAAACACTTAAATTGGGGACTTCGAGATTGGATGATTGAAGATGGACACGCACACCATAAGACGTGCGCTGAAAACAAACCCGTGGTTCCGTTTTGTACAGTCGGGTTTTACCCCTGCTGATCAACTACCTGCAAGAATAGCTCAACCTGCCGCTCTAGCCATCAACACTGATCCACACACCAAGCCTGGGACGTATTTGGTCGCCATCTTTATCGACAAGAACGGCGTGGGAGAATATTTTGACAGTTATGGTTTTCCACTCCGTATAAAGTCACATCTTGCATTTATATGCAAAAACACTTCCCGCACGTCTCATAGCACGATACAACTTCAAAGCATCGCCTCAGACGTTTTCGGCCATTACTGTCTCATGTACCTTCTCTATCGCGCCCAGAACATTCCGATGAAAATTTTCCTAGCCCTCTTCTCGCCCACCAATCATACAGGCAATGACGCTAAGGTGGCGAGATATTACAACACATTTTCAAGACTGTAGGGTCCTGCGCCCCTCAAGAGGCTGCGTCCAATCAGCGTCAGACTATAAAAGGGGCGTCCTGGTGGGTGCCGGCCATAACCGTGACAGTCGTCGAAGCGAACAAACATCATGGAAGGTCAAGACGTTTTCAACCGCAAAGTAAAGCTGGTGAAGTCGCTCGCCATCACCAGTATTTTCAACACTTTGTTCCCGCTAGACGAAGTCGACGCCAAGTGAGTCATTGTTGGCATGAGCGTCAAGAACATCATTACGCCCTATGTCCAGCTATAAAAATGTGGAGGGAGCTGTCTGGTGTTTAACCGTACAGAGTGGCAAGAACTGGGCAGCTACAATTCGGTCATATCAATGTTTTTCAACAACACGCAACCTCCTCAGAAGATTAGTCTGACTAATCATGAAATCTCTCTGAGACGCATGTGCGGTGACCGTATGGTCGTCATCAGCGAGAAACAAGACGCTGGACTCAAACGGGTCGCCTATCTAGCAACTAGCTGGGCGCGTTTTTATGATTTGTGGGACCTCACTGACGTTGCCGTCGACCACCGGGATATGTGATCGACACCCATCTCACGCTATTGCAACGATTTGATCGACACACTCGTCGTGGATGTATCCAACACGCTATCAGAATCAACGGATGGCATCGATCTTGAACAACCTACGGTGAAACGTACATCAGAAACCTGGATATTATCATGCTATATACTATATACATGAAGTTGTCGGTTTGGACTATTACATGTTGGATTGTGAACTAAAAACAATTTTACTAACACATCCAAGAGACATTGTAGAAAAACGTATGAACGAATATATGAGGTATTCATTTAAAAGTGTATAATAAATATTATGTATGATTTTTGTGAAACGTTTAATGTTTAATAAATATATGTTTTGTAATATCGTGTTTTATTTACTCAAAACCTGTCTGTCCCAAATTACTTTAAGTCAAATTAATTTTAGGCCAAATGACTTGTAATGTAACTGACTTGCCCCTGAAAAGTATGTGAAAGCATTGACAATAATATCGTCCTAATTTTATAAACGTATTTTATTTTCTTTAAATTATAATCTATTACGTGGCGCTTAAAGCACTTCTTCTAAGAAGGCAAAAGCCACTGATCAGTGACGTCACGCACGTGACATTAGTCAAGTCAGTTTGACAATATAAGATTTTTAAATAATAACTTCCTCTTCTGGAAAGTTCGAATAGAGATTTTAAAAAGTAACTTGAGTCAGTTTTCGGCTCTCGAAGCTCCTAGTAACACCGAGATGTTTTTGTCTGGTATTTTAATTTTTTATAACATGACCTTCTCGAAGCTTCCATGAGCAATGGATATATACATAGAATGGTGCAATGTAAGGACAGTACACACTACTCACTACTCACTAGTCACTTGGAGTCCAGTCCTTGAACTACTCGGACTGCAACTTCTGTCCGCGCTCATACTATAGGCCGCGTATATATTTCGACGACATGATCTATTTTCTCCTGAAATAAACTGAGATTTATAAATAAAAAACATGTCAACATAAAAAGTGTGTATTAATTATACAAGATTTAAATCACCAATAATTCTTCGATTGGCGCCCATCACGCGGGACGAATATTTCAATAACACTTCAATTGGCGCACAAAGTAGCGACCCGTAAAACAGAAACGCTACAGACTTTTAGGCCAACTGACTTTAGGCCTACTGCCACGTCTCCCCCTGTCCACTGGCGTATAACTCAAACGGGTAGTAAGACGTGGTGCTAAACGTACAATAAGTATCGGACCTCATCGGTCACCTCAAGGCTAAAAAAGGCATCAGTCGTCAATTTACTGGATTGCTAATGACGGAATGACCGGGGATCGAAACCCAATAGGGTGTACCGAGAATACCGGCTGGGTGTCCTGGGGAGATGGTTTTCTACATGTGATTTCTCCGCGCGAATGAGGGTGCATTTATAGTTACAATATTAAAATATGTTATCGTCGTCTGAGCAGGTAATGAAATTACGCCCTAATCACTCATGTTCAATAGCCCTTAGCTTGAATTAAAAGTATGAAAATATTAATATCCATTCTAGATCATTTCCGGTAAACTAGCAGTTTACAAAGTAGCTCAAAATTAAATAAAAACTAATAGAACATTCTGTAAACGCAGTGAAATTACATTTTGTTTCGATTTATGAGCCTATATAAACACTTTTTTTTAAATCATTGAGGTGGTTTAAACAAACATGACTTAGTAAAATGGGGCAATCGTTATTAATCCATGCAAGGATACAACGATGCTCCCGGGTTTTAGGCAATGTTAATTACAGATCCAGGAAGTCCTAGGTTCAATCACCGGCTCTTCCAAAACTTATCTGTGATGAAGTGAGTCTGAAATGGGGTCAACTTCAGCCTCGTGGGGACAAATGAGGAGCTACTTGAATAAAGAAGTAACAGCTCTAGTTTAGATAATAGAGGTTAGCGGTCAGAGGGCTCGTTGTGCTGACCATACGACACCCTCTATCCGCTTAGGTTGGCACTATCATCGCAAATGGCGGCGGCCGCTTGGTCGGTATGGCTCGCTTGTGGTCTCACAACATGGATCTTTAATTAAATAATTCTCGGCCACCAGTCAACGGAAAAGATTCAGAAACGTGTGGGAGAATTGATTGGATATTAAATATTGAAAACAATTATCGTAAAAAAAAAGCCAATTAATATGTAAAATTAATTGTCGGAGAGAATAGTCAATTATTTTCTATAAATGTGTATTTTTCTTTATTTATTTAAGTAGGCCTGACCTAACCTACAGTAGCCCCATGGCTTCTTTGGTGCTGACTGACAGCCCACAGCTGACTTCTGACAGTCAACATTCAGGCATATACCTACAATTTGACCGTCAGAAGTGGTAGCTGCTAAACACATGTTTTTGCAGATCATTTGGTTCGGCGTAGGGATACATAATTTGGTCTGGTTGGTAACTTTTCAATGATTTTAGCTGTCAGGCGTGAGCTGTCAGTCAGTACCAAAGAAGCCATGGGGCTACTGTAGTCTATGTATGTAAGCCAGAGCTGTACCAAGGGTAGGTATAATTCATTCACGAGCTAAGTTTACCTGGATGACAGCTCGAAATGTTACTAGAAGTAATCCCTAATATATCACTACGCCAACAGCTGACATCTATCACTTTGGATCACTGTAATGAAAACAGATGGTAATATATTAATGTGATAGTTAACCACAGTAATTTAGGCCAATATTATTTATATATTTATTTGAGGACGGACACAAAGTTTAGTTATCGTTTTAATTTTTAAAAAAATATTAACACCACTTTCACAAAACAATTCTAACGAACATAGCTTCAAAATGACGACTGATGAATTAAAACCATATGGTTGAACATGACGGTAAAAGTTTTTTTACAATTATGCAGACACGCAGTTGATGAAAATATTTTATTCAGTTAAATATTTCAAAATAAGATAAAATAATCATAAAATCATTTATTGTATGAAAAAAAAAAGACAAGTATTTTTTACTTTCCGAGTAAATATAATGCCTGTATTAAAAGGTATTGATGCATGCACTATATTATACAGTATAGATAACATTCCAAAACGAGGAATAAGTATTTTTAATTATGTTTAAAATATTGTATCGAGTTGGATAAAAAGAAATTATTTAAAAAAATGAAATAGGTTATTTTAAATGTAATATATAACAGGCAATTAAAGATCTTTACATTTATAACAAAACAGCGATCTTTTAAAAGTGTTGGCAACCCAAAACCTAAACATGTGATTTTAGAACTGTCATCCAGGTCAAAACCTATCGTGAACAGACTTTAGCTCCTCCAGCCTACCAAGTTATCGAACCGGGCTCGCTATCAGGGGGGGTAAAGCGGAGGCCCCCTCCCACTCTCTATTTGGACTACTCGACTTAGGTTAGCACGTTAAAAAAACTGTGTTTTTTTTGGTCAGTTTTACAAAACAAAAACAATCAATGCACGTAAAATTATACGAAACTGAACATTGAAATGAGAAGCGCTGAGCACGTATTGAAATACTAAAATTTAGCAAAATCTTGAACCTACTTACTCTCCTCGTTTTGCGCAAAAATCTAATTTCTATAAATATACAAACAACAAACTCTTAAGAACTCACATACACTTTGAAGCTGAGGACAAGACTGAACTGAAATGAACCAATGTTATAATATTGTGGAAAATGTATTCTAATATAGTTATAAACAATTGTCATAAAAAGCGAACAAAAACCGAACGGGTAGTAACACGCGGTGCAAATAAAAGTAATAAAATCATCAAACTCGTTTGTCGGTGAGTCAAGGCTACGTGAAGAGTAGCCGTACCCATAACAATAACATAGTTACATGACAATACTGGTAACAAGTAGAGTAACCTCGATGCGTTCCTAGAATATCTAGGTTATTCTAGTAACTAGAGATAAGTTCTGTATGAGTAAGCTGTGGATGGGACCTTCCCATTTATTTTACCCCTATTCCACCCCTAAAAAATGTGGCCACGGCTTTGATGCAAGCTTACCCTATTAATGCTAGATATATACAATATTGGACTGTACAATTACATGTGCTAGGTGCGGCTCAACTTTATGAATTTTAAATAATCGTTTCGAATAAATACTTTTTTTTTTTTTATTGTTCGAAGGCTAGGTATTTATAAAAAAAAGTTTAGATTTTAATTAATGAATTTCCAAAGTGTAAAATTGTTTTCAATCTATCATAGATTAATTTTATATATATATATATATATATATATAATATATATATATATATATATATATATATACATACATCGAAAATTTACAGCTGAGATTCTCCCTACCTTCCATCAACGACGATGAATTTGAAAAAAAAAAGTTTTATATTGTTCTACTGCGTCTTTCTAACCGTGCGGGTTATCTACATATTTATACTAATGGAGTATAAATGTATCCTTATTTGACAGAAAATAGCGCGAGAAACAATTTTAAAACAAATAGCCTCTCTCAGAACACCCAACCGGGATGCAGAGCCCGACCATCACGTCTCCGGCGAACCACACTAAATGAGCCACTCGTCCGCCGATGTGGCTTGTATACAGGCCTAGGAAGTAATAAGAGTTAATAAATAACTATCGCACATTTACACGTATAGTGGGCTCTATTGAAATAATATACAACTGTCACTTTTGATAGATAATAATATCAATAAAAATAATTTTAATGACTAAGTAAAATGTTATCAATGATGACAAAAAAAAAAAAGGATAGTTGAAAAGCTATTTCCTGGACCACACTAAGCATTCACTATACATTCTTGCATACCACCCTGCACGTTTTTGTCTTTTATCACCACGTCTTAATACCTGTTCACGTTACGAATTTATGATAATTACTCTAACGGATAGGGATGAGGAAGGAAACATGTTAGAGGTAGTCTACCCGCATTTACATGGAAAGAAAGTGGGAAATCATTAAGGAAAATACACTCTCAGTAGACCTGACGGTATTTGAACCCCCCTCTACCCGTATTGAGCAGGCCAGTCTAGAGGCCGATACACGCAGAATGCTAATCTATGCTGTGCTAAGACTTTGTCAATTTGGTTTCACACTCATTGCTAAGCTAATGGCCGGGCATACCTGGTGGTCTATGGATAAGGTGTCGGACTTCTGTGCTGGGGGTCCGGGGTTCAATCCTCGGTTCTGGCACAGATTTATCTGATTGCCAAACCCTTCACCTTTGACAAGATATGTATTAATTACAACTTGTGAGTGTGTGGAATACCAGGCCTCCGCCGTTGTTAGGATTTCACGTTAAACTGTAGGTCCTCCATTTCATCTTACAACCACCCTACATTATACATTAGCGTCAGTGCGTATAGCCCGAACGGATAGTAAGACGCGGTGCTAATAATAATAATAATAATAATAATAATAATAATAATAATAATAATAATAATAATAATAATAATAATAATAATAATAATAATAATAATAATAATAATAATAATAATAATAATAATGCGAAGCTAAACTAAGCAATGGCCCCTCTTTTCTCTCCCGAATCCAGTGTTGTTTCCTTCTGGTCTGCTCCAGCTCCAGTTAAGTTTAGTTAAGATGGAGTTCTCAAAAATGTCTTGAGTTTAGGTGATAGCACTGAGGAAGAAAAGATTCCGCTGTTCGAATCTGTTTTGGAAGATGAAGAAAATTTAGGAGGTTGTTCAATTAACGCTTCCATTTTAATATAAAAACCTTTATTAAATATAAAACCCAAATAGAATATTACTTAAATACACGTGAAACAAACTTAAGACAAAACTTCAACACTTATTTGGTTATTTTCACCAAACTAGCACTGCGTTTGTTCAACACGAAGCCCAAGCTGCGTTATGCGCATGCGTGACGTAAGATGACTCAAGATGGGAGATGGAAAAACTGCCCGGCCAGCAATCGGAAAAAACTTAGCGTGGCGTAGTGAGGCATAGTTAATCTTAGCTTTCTGTTTGAACCGACACATTTAAATATATGGTCCAATATTTTTCTAGAGATTTGCTCTGCTAATTGTTTAGAAAAATGGCGGACCATATATTTAAATGGTTTGGTTCACACAGCTAATCTATGCCTTGCTACGCCGCACTATGTTTTTTCCGATTGCTGGCCGGGCAATTTTTCGATCTCCCATCTTGAACCATATTACGTTGCGCATGCGCAATGCAGCTTGGGATCCATGCTGAACAGACGCAGTGCTAGTTTGGTGAAAGTAACCAAAGAAGGGTTAAAGTTTTGTTTTAAGTTTTTTTTCGGATGTATTTAACTAATATTCTATTTACGTTTTATGTGTAATAAATGTTTTTATATTAAAATGGAAGCGTTAATTGAACAAGTCAAACTCCCCACTTCTTAAAATTTATTCATCTCCCAAAACAACTGCAACACTTCTCTTCCACATTACTATAATCTGAACTCAAACAAGACAATTTGGAAAACGCCATAACTAAACTTTACTGGAGCAGATCAGAAAGAAACCACAGTAAATCCGGGAGGGAAAAGAGGAACCATTGCTTATAGGATGATTTTTGTATGAAGAATAGTAGAAGTTAGCTACTACAGTTACTAAAACAATTTTAATATACCCATACATCAAGTCATGTTATCTGCAGCTGCCACTTTTGATAGATAATGTCAATACATATAAAATAACACAAATAATATGGTAAAATGCTATCACTGTTTGCCGCGAAGAAATATGTTTGAATTTTCTCTATTGGCCTTCCAACCAAATCAAGGTATAGCTTAGCTTAGCAATGAGTGTGAAACCAAACCGACAAAATCTTAGCACAGCATAGCATAGGTTAGCTTAACTTAGCATTCTGTGTGTACCGGCTTTTAATACGAGAGTGACGCCTTAGACTATTCGGACATTGAAGCGTAGTTTTTTTCCTTATGTTTTGGTGTGTATTAAATATAAACCTAGTTTTTTGGGGGAATGAAGGGGGTCAATATCGATAGCATTTTACTTAACTTTTAAGTTATTTTATAGATATTGATCATATCTATCAAAAGTTAAATATGTTTATAACATTACTTGAGGTATGAATATATGAAAGTAGTTTTACTAACGTTTGTGACTGTCGTTTACTGTTCATTATACCAGGATCAGAAAAATAAGTCTTACAAGAGTTGTCGGTTTCAGCATTGTCAACCAATTAAGTTTCATTGTATAACATAATTGCATTTTAGTTTTAAAATTGAAATGTTCTACACGATTATTTTATACGTAGAATATCCGCTGCAGCAAGTCAGTGCAGTAGAGGAAACAATTGTAATTGGTTTCCCGCGTCTGCGTGATGATCTTTCATGTCAGCATTGATTTTCTGTGCAGTGGTTCCGTTTCCTCCGCCGCTCATGTTCACTACCGGCACCTATTGAGATAGATCAGAAGCTTTACCCTCTGTCAAGCGAGTGGAGCATCTCGTAGAGAGACGAAAGACTTTCATTCTAGTGTCAGTGTATACTATTTGTTCAGTACGTGATATTGTTTTGTGGTGGTTGTTTCGAGGCTTTGAAGCCTACATTAAGATTGTGCGATACAATTTCACAAAATAAATACTTTTTTTGAGGATTGTTGAGCTATTAAGAGTGTTCCCTTATATTCCTTTGAAGTGACACTTCCAAATCGACATCACCCATGAAAATTTGGTGGATTGTTGTGCTGGTGGGCTTTTTAGCCGCGGCGGGCGAGGCTAAAAGAAAAAGGAAATTCGAAGGTGATTTCGAATTCGCAGAAGAGGTTAGTCCATTATTGATTTTTGGCCTATTATATAGTTTTTTTTTATCTTGAAAGACAAGTGCTTAGACGTTACTATTATTAACCATAGCTTAAATTTTATCAAATTATTGTTTAATTATCAAATTATTGGTGGTGGAACTAGATTATCCTTTGGTGAAATGGCACTTTATTTTTGTAAATCATCCTAAAAAAACAACAACAAGGAATCTGCATCACTCTTATTTGGTTAAAAATAAGATCAATGCCAAGTTTATAAATCAATACCTAACTATTATGATACCTCAAGTTCCTAAGCATTTAAATTAAGCCGATTTTAAAATTACCTTTGTTTATTTTTGCACAGTAGGCCTATACAACTTCTAATAAATTTTGCTTTAGACTCTTACATTATTATTGAATAATAATAATAATAATAATAATTGTGGGCAACAATTACAATATAAATATTGTTTTGATTCAACAATAAATTTGAATTACTCAAAGAAAGAAACACTTCTCCAAATGTTTATAGACTCAAATTCCCCCCTCCCCCCTTTTATGTCATAGGGCTGTACATTGGTCACTCGTCCTCTGTAAGCACACTTGCTACTAATTTTCATTCAAGTCTTGTACAAGCCTCACCTTGTTTCGGTGTCTGTATGTTGTCTTTGTTTTGTGAGGAACAAAAGTATGGCTGGTTGGGAGGAACGTGTGTACGACCTGTGCCGCAAACATGCGTGCTTGTCATAACTAGGGCCCTCCAAGGTTGGTTAAAGACTTCAATCGAGCCGATGTTTTCCAACTGGGGAGGGGATAGCAGGTGTCGGGCGGCACACCTTGTCGGCCTGATAGAACAACACTAAGGTACTCTGGGAGTGCCCAAAGCGATAGAAAGGGGTTAAAGGTTGGCTGCGGGGAGCTTTTTGATGCTCGGCACGACTGAGAAAAATCCCACAGCTCATTCACGGGGCTATTTACACGGCCTGATAAGTTTTCGGCCCTTCTTAGTAATTCTTTTGTTTGTTAGTAATCTTGTGGACAGATTACCTACCATAAAGATTACTAATAGCTTCATTGATATTAATCAACACACTGTTTGGATCTCGTTAACTAAATCATTTTAAAAGAAGAGATGATTTTTTTTACTAAAAAGTTTCTGATCCAACTGTTGGTATGATATGACATATTGAAATAACATTAATTTTATATTTTATATCTTTATATCATAGTTTGAACTTTGTTTTAATAAACTTATAATAGGCTAAGCATATTTCTTAGCAAACAAAATGGTTACTTTTTTCCCCTAAAGTGGGTATATTTGTTAGAATAGCTATACTTAATTAGTTTTTATTAAAAACATATTTCACATACTCTATTTCATTGTATATATTATACTTTTTGACACTTCAACAATGCCATACAAATTATCGCGTTAAAAACCAAGAATTACAAAATTGTTATTAATTTCGAGTACAATTACATTTTTTACACTCATTAACATAATTAGAAACACTATTCTGTTTATTTACATGTAGGCTAGTTCTTATTATTTGTGAAAATCCAACTTAGTAATTTCTTCGTCACTTTTGAACAGCTAAATTTATTTAAGCTAATTATAGCTTCCAGCTGGTACAGGGTCACCCCACCCCACTCAAAACATTATCAATCAATATGACTGTTCACTTTTCCTCGTCAATGTCTACCGTACTAAATTATTGGAGTCGGGGTTCGAATCTCAGTTGGTTGTATTGAGGGTGGTCTTTCTTAAAGGTTTTTCACTCTCCTTTCATACAAATGTGGGTACACTTGCTCTAAATTAAACCTTACTCATCCCAACACATTCGCATAATTAGTATATATGCGTTTAGCCCTAACGGATAGGTGCTAAGAACTGTTTTTAAAAAACTCTAAATTACTTCTAGAGGAGCTAAATGTTTATAAAACATTTCTACCATCTGTTGGGACTACCCCACAAGTTCCCGCAATTAAGAATCTTCTCCCTTTCTCCCCTAAAAACAATTATATAACAAATCTGGTTTATCTCTGAGCTGGTAGAATGTAGTACCTACCTATGTATGTGGTGTCGAAATAAAAGTATCGATAATGTACTCATTAAAAGTATCAGAAGACAATTAATATCGATATCGTACTAATATCGAAAGAAAAGAATCGATAACAGTAAGTATCAGAAACCATTTGGAAAAATCATGCTCAGAACATCTGACCGGGATTGGAACTAAGGATGGGTGGGATTTTGACATCGCGATGTATCTATCGTCTATGTTAAACCGGTATTCACAATATATAGCGATTTAATTTTTTGATTTTTCTGATTTTTCAAGGTCATGTTTATTAGCAGAAGGAGGAGGTTGGTGGTTGGAGAGGAAGGGGTCATGATAAAATAAAATGTATTGGGGAGGGGAGGGATTATTTTGTTAACAGACACAAGCTCTGGTAAATAAAAACTAAATCTGTATTTATAATTTGCTGCCGAGAATACACATTTGAGTGAAGAAATCTTGATTGAGCTTGTATTCTCAATAAAAAAAAAAGAACATGAAATCAGAATGACTATTTAAAAAAAAAAACTATACTTGATGATTGTCCAGCATACGCTATTTGTGTATGGAGCCTCACTCTAGATTTGATATGGATTTATTAATTAAATATACCACATAATTATGGTTTATAGTGACTCGATTAATTTATTTTTGTTGTGGGCAGGAAATTGGTTTTATATTATTTTCTAACAATTCTTCTCATCCATCAATCAAAAATAATTTTTAATACGGCATTGAAACGTACTCAATAAAATAATGAATTAGAGCCTCGCAAAATGATTGCGTCGGATGCATAAACAAAATTTTAAGACCATTATTACCTTTTTATTCAAAAGTTATACCGTCACGCAAATCAAAAGTATTTATATAATTCCTCATCGGAAAAACGTACAGGTATAGTAGCTTCATAACATTGTATGTCCCATCTGGGTGTACCACTGGTTCTTTAAAATATTAACAAAAAACTCTCCGTGACCGAGCACAACTTTCCTCTATTGGTTTTCTTTCCCTATTTGTTTTAAACAAATATTACAACTGACACAGTATTTTTTGCTTCCATCCTAAAGTACAGGATTGTTTAATTTATCTGCCTCATTGTCAGCATAATTATATCTATCCATGTGTGGTGGCCGGGAGGTAATAAGAAAGTCGCTTCTGCTGCTGAGCTGGTGCTTATTCATAAGCAAAGGAGTAAATGTCTATACAGCGTGGGTGTAATGATATAGACAACGGCTTTTACAAGCTACAACTCAATAATGTGTTTGACAGCCTTAAATTATTGTTATTAATTTAAATGTCTTAACAGTATTTTGATATAATTCAAATTGGAAATACAAATACCTATTTATTTATAATAATAGGTGACCTGGTGGTCTAGGGGTAAGGTGTTGGCTTTCTGTGTTGGGAATCCGGGGTTCAATCCTCGGTCCCGGCACAGATTTATTTGATTACCAAACCCTTCCCCTCTGACAAGATGTGTATTAATCACAACTTGTGAATGTGTGGAATGCCAGGCCTCCTACCGTGGTTCGGATTCCACGTTAAACTATAGGTCCTCCATTTCATCTCACAATCACCCTACAATTACACATTAGGGTAAGTGCGTATAACCCGAACGGGTAGTAAGACGCGGTGATGATAATAATAATATATATAATAGTCACGGGTATAGAAAACTTGCTGGACCATTCCATCAATAATCAACTAAACCATGTTTGTAATCCGCATCGGATTCAATTAATGGTTGAGATTACATTGCATCGCTTAGTGGGTGATGCATCGCCGAGTTATTTGTTGCATATTTAGCAAAGTTTATTTATACTTACATATATTTTAGGACTCGAAATATCAATTGCAGAGGTCCAATTCTTAGCTGACGTTATTATTTATAGTTACTCATTATCGACTTAAATTTCTTACTTGCATTATATAGTCCAGTCAATCAGTGCTTGAAATGGGTTCTACCTGGAAAGTTTTGGAGAAGTTCTGATTTTTGGTTCATTTATATTTTTCGGTGTGCTAATTAAGAATTTCCACTTTTCCACCTCGAAAATTTTCGGTAAATATTAAAAAAAATGCAAAAAACAACAAAAAAACTTGACTATTTTTGATTGTTTTCTTATAACATGAAAACTATGCACTTTTCGAGAAAAATTTCTATATACAAAAATAACTAGAGAAAATTTCCTACAATTTAACTTTTTATGTTTTATTTTGTCAGACGAATAGTTAAGGCGCAAACGCGTGTTGAAACTATTTGAATAAGTGACAACGCTCAGTGTTCATCATTCAAGCGCAACCTGCTTCTTTCTCGTGATGAAGCTCTATTTTGATGATATTCTTAATAAGAACTAGTAATATGTGAATATTTTACAGTTTTCATTGTTATACCTAGTACCTTGGTGTTTATAGGTATAGAGCTATAACGTATACTTGTGTTTATACATGTGGTTTTTATTAACATAGGTACTGTTACAGTGACAAACTAAAAACAGTTGTGATTAAAAAATGTGTAGGAATACAATATGCAAGGGAAATATGTAGGGATAATAATAATAACAATAATATCAAAATCGTCTGGGCCGCTTTGTTGCTGAAGGTCCAGGCTGACCGATGTCCTTGTCCTCTTCCTTCAGAGCCTTTCGTTCATCTAGAAAATAAGTAAAGTAAAGAAGTAAAAAATTGTTATGTTAGTTCAACATGAGTGTATCAAGGTATGACTAAGGTGTAAAAACATCGAAAGTGGGTTATTAAAGAATGCATAGCTGTGTTCGTAAATGTATTAATCAAAATACCTTCTGATGGATCCGCTTCAAGTTCTTGGCCCGGGTCTTGAACTCCTTGGACGTCAGGATCGTCCACATCTTCATCCTCGTCCATATCAGCTTTCTCCGAGTTGTCGCAGGTTCCTTCACAGTTTAAACAAATTTTCGAACAATATAGACCTGCCTTTCTACAGCCACAATTCCCTCGGCAGCCTTTCTTACATTTGCATGAAATGTGATTTAATATAGCTTCTGGGACAAGGGGCTGCAGGTGGTGACTGGCATGAGGCCGTTCTTAGATGTTTTCCACCCCCATTGTTCGGGTCTTTTTTCATGACCAAGCCATTGTTGAACCTGATGGAACACCCGTAGCGAATGTTGTCGTGCTGCAGCTTTAGTAGGGGGTAGTGAGGCAATGTTGGCTGTGATCTTGGATGCAGACATTACATAGTGCCTGTACCTCAACTTATTTATTGAAGCTACTTTTTTCCCATCAACCCCGTACAATGCAATAAGGAAACGTTCACCCGCATCGACAACTGCCTCTTTATCAGCTTCAGGGTTTTTAAACACTTGAACAATGTTAATCAGCTCAGGATTCTTCTTCAAAGTATGAAGAAATTTCATCTTACCCTGATTGAACAAAGCTGATGTTGTGTCACACCCACTCATGGCACGTAAAAACAATATGTGCTCAGCAACTGCTTTGTCAACTGCACTTAGAGGATGATATAGTGTCTGAGGGACTTTGCCTTTTCCTGGCTTAAGTAAGTGAACGTTAGGAGAAGTACAGATACCTGTCAAGATGACTAAAAGATCTACATCTTCACCGACGACTATGACAAATTCATGTGTTGGTGCCAAGGTAAGAGCTGTGTTGATAATCAGGGTATCCGCATCTTCTTTTGCTTGTTTGCAGACCATGTTCCCCTCTGTGAATTTCGTCACTAGCATGGATATCAAAACGACTTTTGTTCTTAGAGTTGGCAAGGAATTTCTCCGAGAGACCGTGGGTGTCATTGTTCCATTAAACAGTATTTCGATAGAATTGTTTTTGCGTGCTCTCCTCGAGCGCTCCAGGTAGTTAGTGCTTTTTTCAGCAACATTGTCGGAGTATCCATCAAAAACGACTACCGCACTTGACTTGTAGCTTGATCGAACAAATGCAACATAACTGTCACAAATATCTGCAAATGACTGCCCTCTGCTCCACACAACTCGATGCAACAAATATCCGTCATCAATGACGAATATACTGCTGTCCAATTCTTTTCCTTGGGCAGGCTTGAAAGCTTTGTACAAAGTTGATTTTGTACCTTTTCTCATACCACTCTCGTCAAAAAGAGATAGTGGATAGGGACAGAGTTCATAGGTTAAGAATTCCTCCAATTCTTCATCTGATTGTTTTGCAATGCTAATTCTCTGAAAAAGTGTGGTTGGATTGATGGTAATCGTTTTATTTTGTGTTTGTATGGCACTGTTAATAATGGCAAGGATAGGTGACCTGGTGGTCTAGGGGTAAGGTGTCAGACTTCTATGCTGGCGGCCGGGGTTCAATCCTCGGTCCCGGCAAAGATTTATCTGATTACCAAACCCTTCCTTCACCTCTGACAAGACATCTTGTGAATGTGGGGAATGCCAGGCCTCCACCGTGGTTCGGATTCCACGTTAAACTGTAGGTCCTCCATTTCATCTCACAATCACCCTACCATTACACATTAGCGTAAGTGCGTATAACCCGAATGGGTAGTAAGACGCGGTGCTAATAACAATAACAATAATAACAATAATGGCAAGGGGCTGCACTCGATCATTCCGTTTGAATTTAACTGATGGGAAATCACCACCTACAATGCGGTTAAGACCCTTAGTACCCACCTCGCGGGACATGTGTCAGTTGACCCTATCATCTCCGACTATACCACTACTTATTGATATGAGCTCAGGGGTTTCTGGGAAAGGAGGATGCTGGTGAAACCAATTCAACATCTTCTTTGCCTGATTTTTGTCTCGCTGAATTCTCGAGTCTCTATTGTCCACGTGTTGTTCTGAACTTCGCCTAAACTATTTGTCTGAAAAAAAATCTACATAGCTAAATAGTGGGAAATTTTCTCTAGTTTAATTTTTTATACGGTACATTTTCTGTAAGAGTGCATTTTTTTCACGCTATAAGCAAAAAACAAAAAATTGTCAAGTTTTTTGTTGTTTTTTTACATTTTTTTCATGTTTCCCGAAAAGTTTTGAGGTGGCAAAGTGGAAATTCATAATAAGCATCCCGAAAAACATAAAGGAACCAAAAATCAGGACTTCTCCAAAACTTTCTAGGTAAAAATACCAAATTACTGGACTATATAGTATACCCTGATTTTGGTTGGAAGAACAGTAAAGAAAATTCAAACATATTCATTTGGGGCCAATATTAATAACATTTTACTTTGTTATTTGTGTTATTTTATCGGTATTGATAATATCTATAAAAAGTGATAGCTACAGATAACATGACTTGATGTATAAGATATGCAAATTAATTTAATAGCCTAACTTTAGTAACTAACGTATACTGTTCTTCCTACCAAAATCGGACTATCTATAATAGACTATGCATCCTAATAGACAATGTATCAATATACGATTTATCATAAAACGCCGATTCCTCACGGTACCCGGTGTACTGTCCAACATATCCGTGAGGCGGCACATCCAAAATAGTAATTTTGGTATATCGGTGTAAATATTAAATCGGGTTTTCGCGATATATCGCCTAGCCCTAATTAAAACCCCGTTTCTGACCAATCAAACTATATAAGCCTGACATTAGGCTGCGTGCCCGTCGATATAGATATTTCAATTACAACTGCCAAAATTAACATCGGCGAAAATATAATATCTTATCTTACGAATAGCTGGAGATAGCTAAATTAACTTTTTGAACTGTCTTATTAGTTTCTTCTTACGATGACCCTACTATACTAAAGTGTTGTCTATCTTTTGAGACACATTATAGGAGCGGTGATATCGCTTTGTGTCAGTAGGCTGGCTACCACTGTCTCGGAAACAATGTCTAACACGCTATTGTCCTTGTGTAGGCGGTATCGTACTTCATTTCCTCTTCAATCACAGCCGAATAACATCATGTGGCGGCGGAGATGACGTGTGCAATATTGATGAGCGTGTTTTGTTTAGTTGAATAGTACACAGATATGGTGTGAGCTTTAAACGGGTCTTGGGACATATTGGATGGGGAAACTAGTCCTCTTCTACCTTGATGAGTGTTCGTTTATTTGTTCAAGTATTAGGGACCTTAGTTGATGTTGAACCACTTTTATGTCACTTTGAATGTCACCAACATTTTGACTCACCAGTCTATATTTACTGACCATCTAGGTTTCGCTAGATCAACTCTCTTCACCATTAAGCACCACATTTTTATTTCCAGCGAGTCTTATTGATGTACCCTTCGGGTGATACGCATACTAATGAGGTAGGTATGAAGAAGGTTACATTTGGGAGGAAATGTGTCCTTATTTTCTTGGCAGGATAGTGGTAAACTATTCAACAAATAACACCCAAAGTAAACCTGACCAAGGTTCTAACAATAAACTAGGTACTGGACCTATTAATGAGCTTGATATGTCCATCGGGGTGGATTTACTACCAAGTAATTTTTTTTTGCTCCTACGCGTCCTACTTCCACCTGAACTATCTGAATGGGATAGGGATATAACTTAGAGCAGTGTGTTTCAACTGGCGGCCTGCGGGTCAAACGCGGCCCGTGCTCACCAAAAATGAGCCCCTCGTGGTTTCCTGGAGGAAAACCAAAAGATTAAAGGGAAACCCTCGATGGCAGATGTAAAATAGCTAATGATGAAAATAAAAGTATTTATTTAAAAAGGTCATGATTGTATTTTATTAATACAAATATGTAGGCCTATAAATATATATTATATAATGTTCATTAGTTTCGTGAAAGTGTGTGTGTATGTGCGTGCGTGCATATTTAATAAAACATTTTTGGGAAATTAATAACCTTATTTTTGGCAGTAAAATTTGAAAGGTTCTACCAACCAAACATACAATTTATTATAAGTATTGAAAGTAATTGTTTATTGAGTGCTTTTTGTAGGTCTATATTAAGTTGATAGGACTGCTAAATATATTTTCGGTACACGGTGAAAAATGATAATCAGATTTGGCACTTCGGATGAAAAAGTTGGATCATCCTGACTTAGAGTTTAGAGGAAATGTACCCGCATTTGTGCGGAGAAAGAGGGACACACTATTTACGGTAGGAAAAGAAAACCCACCTCAGTAAACCCGGCCGGGATTGGGACCCCGACCTCCCCGTAACCCGCAAACTAGACAAGATAAGGTTTACGCCTTTGTCCGCGTGCCCACCGTTGCAGGTCAATGTATCTTGTTTCACTCGGTGTTTTTGTGTATGCCTGAAGCAGCTTCTGTAATCTAAATGCATACCAGTCTCTCTAATAAAATTTAAATAAAAACTAGCCATGAGAATTGAGAAGGAATATCTCGGCGTGACACAAGAATACTAATGGGCTAAGTATAGTCTGTTCTCGTTAGAACAATTACCTGTACTGTCTTTTATTAATTTACTCTAAACCGTATCTGCCACTTTTAATAGTTTATGTCAGTTTTGACAGCTGTAAGAGGAGTTAGGTGATCTTTTGTCAATGTTTGACTTTCTAGATTATGTTTAAATGCTAATAAACAGTAATAAAGGAGGTTTTTTTTCGGCAAAAAAAAAAAGTTGGACATTGCCTGAGCTTACAGAGAGTGCCAATAATTCGTATATATTACGTCTATTGCCTCTCCCAAGCGAATGCGTTTTTTTTTCTTTCGCAAATATGTTTCCTCATCCCTGCCCCGTTAGTGTGGCTAAATATATATTACATAAGGGATAGATAAAAAAAAATCAGTATCAACACCCCCACTTTACCCACAGCTCACAGCGCTTCTCGACACAAGAACAGATTCATGAGCACTGAATTCTAGTTTCTGTTCCTACCGCTCTTGACGTCATCGAAATGCTTCAAAAGCAAGAATCTATTCAAACTGTTTTAATAGAGCGCCTATCAAACTGTTTTGGTCTCTCACTCTGCTGAGGGTGGGGGCGATACATTTTGTTATTCCGAGAAGAACAAAGTACTCCCTCAGCTTTTCAATCCTTGAGTAGGTCATTCATTCTGTAAGCTGTCCAGATTGCCTTCACTGTGTGTGCGGTGCACAGATATATTGGCCTAAACTTGAACCACACGTTCGCCGTAAAACAAGAGCAGAGCTCAAACGTTATCATGTGATGAGCTCCAACCAATCACAAGATTGCAGCCTCATCGGTGCTGTCTGTTTAGCGTGACTTTAAATAACTTTAGCTGTTCTTTTTCTGAACTCTATCAATTTGGGTGATCCATTCAAATTTTAAAACCAACTGACTCGACGCGCATGCGTCTAACCAACCGACTGAATACTTGCGTGCGCCTACAAAGCGAAATACAAGATGACAGTGGCAGCTACTGCTGTGAAATGGTTTGAAATAGCGTCGTGTTAAATGGAAAGCGCGTGTGTGTCTTTTGATTTGTTTCATGGCCCAATGACTAATCCATCGTTACATTAATCTTAAAGATGTATTTATCCACTAGAAAAACAAATATGTCGGTAATCATCTCTTTCTAGTTTGTATTGTAAAGGACATCATGGGTCAAGTTTAAAGCTCGATTCACACGCTCGCCGAAAATTGAGAGGCTTGAGTGTCATATCAATTCACACGCCAGCAGAAATCTCGTGTGTCCCATATTGCTCTGCAACACAAACTTGAAACAGCTGGTTTGCAATGTATTTAATTTTCTAGTTGATAAACAGGTTTTTAAGATGATTGTCCCGATGGATAGTTTCAAAATTATTATGTAGTGTAGTGAAACAAATCAACACAAAACGTGAACAACACACGCACTTTTTATTTAACGAGTTAAAATCATTTCCCAACAGTAGACGCAGTCGGCTGCTCGTATCTCGCTTTGTAGGCTCATGCGCGTATTATAAGGACCTCGCACACCGGCGTAGTATCGTACACATAATTCCATTCCGCTTTGAAAGCGGAAAGACACGTCCGAGACTGTATGGCGGCCGTTGCCTGCCCCCCACTAATATACCCTCAACCACTCTGGTCTACTCTTACTAGGACTTTCATTAACATGATTAAATAAAACAGATTTTCCTTTAGAATAATGTTGCTGACCCTTATTTACTGTCTAAGGTATGCTTCTTAAAATAATTGCTTTAATGTAATATGATATAAATAATGTATCACTAATACTTTTAAACAGGACACACTCGTTTATTTTTGACTACACTGCTCTCAGGTAACATACAATACTATGCTGGTGTGCGAGGAGCTTAAGTCGTTTGTTTTACGCACTTGCGTACTGATTGAGTTGGCTAGTTTTGAAGTTTGATTTGTTATTTCACGACCCGCCTCGGTGGCGTAGTTGGCTAACGCGCTAGACGTGTTGAGCTCGACTGCTGAGGACGGGGAGATCGAGGTTCGAATCTCGGTCTGGTGAACTGGGGGGGTTAATCCTAAATGGTTTTCCACTCTCCCTCCACGCAAATGCGGGTTCACTTCTTCTAATTCAACCTTCCCAATTCCTAATCCATTAGCGCAATTAGTACTTAAAGCCTATAACCCAAACGGGTAGTAAGACGCGGTGCTAAATATTATTATTATTGTTATTTCACGCCGATTCTATGGAGAAACACGGACCAAGCTGAGATTGTATATACTATTACAGAACGACCTACGCATTTCTCTCAGATAGTTCATGTTTTTCAGCGAATGTGTGAATCCACAGTAACGTGGTTTGTTTATTTGAATGGTGAGAGCCAAAGAAACTACTCTCCATCGGAACAAGCTACCCATTGTGTTTCATTTCTCTGTGGTGGCCGCTGTATCCGCTTGGACTAAACCTTGGGACAATTTTACCAGCCATTTGATTATTTGCTTCTTTTGGGCTTTATCCACAGCTCTGCACCGTCCGGGCTACCCGCATTCTACTATACTTGTGGATTATAAATGAGGAAGATATATATGGATAAAATGTACACTCATTTTGTGTAGGAAGAGTGAAAACAATCTAGACAAAAACACCCTCAGTAACCCTGACCCGGATTCATTTGTTTTCCCTCATCGGTAAGCCAGACCAAGTGTACAAGTTTTCAATCAGCCTTCTGTTAATATACAACTTTTTTTTTTACTTAGCACCTAGTACGTTTAACATCAGGGCTATTATTGACCTAACCCACACTGGTGGACTCACAGTATAATACGTAAGACTCGTATTGCGCATGGTCGTCGTTGACGGGGAGGTCGGAGTTTAAATTTTGGCCGGATGCATTGTTTATTTTTCACATGCTATTTATTTATTTCTCTGTGTTTCCTATCTCTACATTCTAGTGCGAGGGGACTTAGGCCTGTTCTAAACTAACTCCTTCGTCCTTACCCCTTAAGCTAAGTTATAACCCTTGTGCTAGTCAATTTAATGTAAATATACTTAACATAATGTTTAGGGATGGGGAAAGTAGCTCGTAGGAGATGTATTTGCATAAGCGTGAAGAGAGTACGAGAAAACCACGTCGTTAGTCTATTTAGGAATGGGTCTTGCTACTATAGTCTAGTAGTTTTCAATCTTTTTACAGTTGCGCTCCCCCTTATTCGTAAACACTTATCCCAAATAACCCAAGAGCCAAGTTATCTAAACAAGTGAAAACATGATAAATTAACACCCTCTTTACCTGCTTCGGTGGCCGCATGGTCTAAGGCGTCATTCTCCCTATAGACTATACTGCCAATGAAGGGGAGATTGGGGTTCGAATCTCATTCGGGTGTACTGAGGGCTCTTTATCCTAAATAGTTTTTTAATCTCCCTCCACGCAAATGTGGGTACATTTCACTATAAAGTCAACCTTTCCTACCTCTAAAACATTAGCGCAACTAATATATATGCGTTCAACCCGAACGGGTAATACAACACGATACAAAGAACAAACAATAAGGCGTATATAAACTGAACAGGTAGTAAGACGCGATAAAAATAGAAAAACCTCGTCCTTTGTCGCGTTATTGGGGTCTTAAACTGATTAGTACATTTAATTCACGAATAGAGTGTGTTATTTTGATTTAAACACTTTAGTTTAATTAGTTATATTATATATTACATATCAGGCTACCAAAAAATCACACATTTTAGCCTAATAGACTGTTTACAAACCTCACTTGTCACTTAGGCAAATTTATTTGCAGAATTGCCATAAAAAGATAGAAAACATAAATGAAAATACATAAAACATGTTATTAATGATAACTAATGAAATCCCCGCTGATTTTTATATTAGCTTCAAATCAATAAATCAATAATTTTGGATCAAAAGACAAATGACTGTCCTAGCTAATAAACACGATGCGTACTCCAGTCGATACGCGTACCACAGATTGAAAACCATTTCCGTTTAAGACTGTTCAAATGAGAACTAATTCGTCGCGTTTGCTGCCCTTTCTTAAGCATGCAGATACCCTTCCACCTCACAAGAGGACATCCAGGGGAGAAGAGAAATACAAAATAAAATGTTAAGGAAAAGGAAAAATTGAGAGAGTATAAAATAAAACATAAATATTGCAAGACGAGATAAAAGAAAGATAAATATAAATAAAAAGGGTAGACGAAACGAAAAAATATGATTTAGTGGACACAAAGAGACGTGATAAATGTGGGAAGGAAGGGATAGAAGAGGAAAAGAGTATATAAATGATGAAGATAATGAAAAGCAGAAGGGAAAAGATCATAGGTTAAAAGAGGAGTAGACAATAGTACTAGGCGAGGAAGGTAATAATAAAGAGAGGAAGTGTTTGCACAAGGAAAATGAGAGGTGACAAAGCTAATTAGAAAGAACGAAAGCGAGGTGTGTGAGTGATGGTGTGTGACAGGCGACGGTAATGTCCTCCCTGACTTGTCGAGACCAAAGTTCTCCCACTGGAACACGTCTGCTGATGCGTAATAATATCGTAGAGGAAAGGTGGGGTATTGATTTGTGATTACCTCCGTCCTAAATAGGGGGTGGTAATTGCCCATAATGACACTATAATTAAATTATCAGGAGGGTTGACCCCTCTAAAGAACTATCGTCGACCCCGTCTCTCCTTCCTCAAAGCTCTTGTGAGCCTGACGAAGCTTTGTGATAGTGTGCGCTTATTGCCTCTACGTTCCGGCCGTGTTTCTCTTATTAATTAGGTTCTCAATTCATTACAATTCAAATATTCCTATTGTACGATAAACTAAACAGCTTCATTGGTGGTCTGACTTCATGGATAACGGATTCAGAGGTCCCAGGTTAGATCCCTCCCGCTTCCAGAGTTTATCCGTGAAGCATGAGTCTGGAATGGGGTCAAACTCAGCCTCGTGAAGACAAATGAGGAGCTACTTTGGATAAAGAAGTAGCAGCTTGGTTTAGAAAACTGAGATTAATGGCGGGAGGACTCGTGCTGACCACATGTGCCGAATTTGGTAGTGGTGCATGTCATTATTTCCAGCGATGTTTAAGAAAGAGTTAGCTTGACTGCTGAGGACGGGGAGATCGAGGTTCGAATCTCGGTCGGGTGAACTGGGGGTGGTTTTTCCTAAATGGTTTTCCACTCTCCTCCACGCAAATGCGGGTTCACTTCCTCTAATTAAACCTTCCTAATTCCTAATCCATTAGCGTAATTAGTACTTAAAGCGTATAACCCGAACGGGTAGTAATAGCGGTGCTAAATATTATTATTATTATTATTTAAGAAAGAGTTAATTTAACGAATCGAACTGTGATTTCTTAGTCTATCAAACAAAAGAGTAAAATGAAATATCTTTGTTTTGAAAAACATTTTGAGGGAAGTGGTTTTTAAATTAAAAGTAAATTTTTTAGATATAAACCATTTAATGAAAGAAATTTTGCCTTAAACTCTAAGTGAAGAATGGCTCTGAGCACAAGACGAACCCTGAATAGCTCAGTGGTTGAGTATTCTTGGCTAAATCAAGGGTCCTTGGTTCGATTCCCGTGTTCAGATGTCATTTTACAAAATTTAAAGAATTTTATTTCTGTTGATAACATTTTACTATTTTCCAGTAGAAACAAAGAGTTTAATTTTATTCCCTTGGTGATATCAACGATTAAATGAATTCGTTACGGCATTAAACGTAATCATTAAGAAAAAAAAATGCAACCGGGCTAAGGAAGGGCTTGGAAAACTGAAGCTAACCGCATTGCTTGTGATGAGGAAGTCAAAGATCGAATGTCTGCATGTCTGTGACCATGGGTGATTTTTCCCAAATGATTTCTTATACTTCCACGCGAATGCTGATTCATTTCCTCAAAATTCTATCTTCCTCACTCCTATCCCATTAGCGTAAAATATGCTGATAGCCTGGAGGAACAAAAAAAAACAGATTGAGTTGATCTCATCAAATAGAGCTAGATAACGCGACCTAATTCAAAGTCGTCCCCTTCTTGCCGTGTGTTGGCAACCCCAGCCCCCCCCCCCCCTCCCCGACTCTTTTTATCGACCAGGGACCAACCAAATGTGGCTTCGGTGGGTTTGTTGCCTTGCCGCTTGAACGAGCACTTCCATGTTCCTGTACAGGGTCACGTGCTGGGGGAAATTACTTCTAGTGCTCTGAGAGAGGAAGGGAAAATAAAACAATGAGGATGGAAGACATGGGAGAAAATAAATGGATTTGCAAGTTCAGTTAGAAATGAAAGAAAAGCATGGAAACTTGCTCGAACAGGGAGAAATTATGGGAAAAAACATAGGATGTTAAATATATGGGAGAAATGTCAGAAAATAGGCTAAAAGAAACTTGTTAAATCAAGAATATACTGGATCGTGGAGAAATAACAGACAAGTAAGGCGACTTTCTAAAACTTGATGCATATGACAACTGAAAACAGAAAGTTGAATTTGTTTTGAGTGGCGCAGCAATTTAAACGCTAGCAATATATATATGAGGTATTTAACGTACACTTTCTGTACTTACTATCAGCACACGAGAATTTCTATGAGCGAAAGTGAAAGAACTATACCAATGTTGTCGGGAAAGGTACTTTCGCATACGTTCCAGGGTTCTTTAACACGCCACAATCGACGTGGGCCCGACGGCTTTACTTCCCCTCCAAAGGAAATTCTGCCAAGGATTTTTATCGCTCAAGATAAATCTGTCAACCCCGGTTTGAATCCAGAAACATCGGATCGTGAGGCGAGCACTTTACCTCAAGACCACCGAGGTCAACCACACGCTTGCAGAAATATATGTTGACCCAAAATGATTTGCGGCACAAGCTAGAAACAGCTGGTTTCGGCTATAATTTATTTTCTAGTGGATAAACAGTTAGATACATAATTAACATCCCACTGGGTGTTTTAAACTAATTGTGTTGGGCCGTTACACAAATCAAAACAGAACAAGAACGACACACGTGGTTTTCATTTAACGAGTATTTCAAATCATTTCACAACAGTAGATACAGCTATCTTCTGGTATCGCTTTGTAGATAGATGTGCAATTATCGAGTCGGGTTTTAAAATTTTATTGGATCTCCAAAGCTTATGTTTTTAGCACCGTGTCATACAATCTGTTTGGGTTATATTCCTGTGTACTAATTAAGATAATGTTTTAGGGATGAGGAAGGTTGAATTTAGAGGAAGTGTACCCGAATTTTTATGGAGGCAAAGTGGAAAAATCCGACTGGTATCGAACTCCGATCTTACTTCTCGTCTTTGACATTCTAATCTATTGCAAGAGTGATGCCTTAGATCATGCGGCCACCGAAGCGGATAAGCTGAGAATGTCTCATAAAAAGGAAAGCTGAAGTCATTTCAAGTCGCGCTGAGCTGATAACGCCGATTGGTTTAGAGCTCGTCATGTGATAACGTTTCTTCTCTGTTTTTACGGGGAACGTATGCATCCATTTAGGGCCAGTTTCATATTATAAGAAACTGCCCCATTCCATTCTGAATTATGTAGGTGTCATTTTGTTTTTAGTATAGCGCCGTACTTGAGGTGTACTAAGTTCTATGCTGATATAATCAGTTGGTTCAGACTGTATTATTTAAATACTACCACCACCACCACCACCACCACCACCACCACAACAACAACAACAACACAACTACTACTACTACTACTACTACTATACTAAGTTATAATAAACTTATTACCATATCTATGTTTGGCTAGGATGCGCCCTGCACCACTGTGCTAATGACATGAGGTAAGCTCTCGAATATTTGAATAAAGGAAACAAATCAAGACAGCGCATATTTATGTTTTGGACGCTATTCTTTGTTAATGTCACTGCAAATACACATATTACAGTTGTGCCAATTTTATTATGTTGACGCACAAGATCCAAATAGATGGACAAGAATAAAAGGGGATACAAATAGATGGGTGATGTATTTATTAGAGATTTGAGCTATTTTAGAAGTCGTTTGCTGATAGTCAGTTGGTTTGGAAAGTGCACGTTAAATCCCCCCTTTCCTCCGCCAGCAAAATAAAAAACAAATAAAGTTTATCTTACTTGTTTCAACTGTGGTTTATAAGATATAGTGTATTCATTCAGAGTAAGGATACTTCCTTTTAGGGTAGATGGAGTGTACATATTGTTTGGTAATCCGAACTAGACCATTTAATTCTGATTGGGGATGGTTTATTACAGTCGCCCTTCTCTATACCCGCATTCCGCCCAGCAACTCTTGGCTAAACGGCCGACCACTACTGATGTATAGAAACATATGCAGCATATAATGTTACTCCTATTTGGACATTCCGCTTTGTTTGCAAATAGCTTACAGCGCCCGTGTAAATTGTCTGTAATGGAATGTTTGGTTGAGGATAACGGCCTGTAATCGCATCATTGGGGGGTCTTGCAACCCCACGCCAGGTGATCAATATATTCTCAGGGTCCAGCCTGAGATATTATTATTACTTCACGACCGATCTGAAATGTTAATGTCGGTATAGCAACAACATTACGATAGCGTTGCACTAATCATGAATATACTGAAATTACGGCAGGATGGCTCCTATTTAATGAGTATTTTCTAAATAACGCTGCATTCTGAACACATTTTTTGTTTGTATGTTTGTTCCAAGAGCGATTCCTAGGGGGTGTCTTAACTCCCTTACGGGTGGGCCCAGTAGGCCTACTCACGGAGGGTGGAGCCAACTCCTCCCACTAATGAAAGTATGGCCAAGGTGTGTGGGGGGTAGGATTCCTGGATGTACGGTGATGACAGGGGATTGTTCACTGCGCGCGTTTACGTGCGTAGCTACGCTCTAAGGACACAGCCATGGGTTAGAGGAGCCTAAAGAGAGGTGTTTGTTCCGCAGACAATGTCTGCCGAACCCTACACGGAAAACGGATTCCACATTGAAAAGTATCTGACTTATATAAGGTGTCATACTAGCGAATGTAATGTATGTTTGTTCTGAAATTACAAAAAATAATCTTTTAAGTTTTAAAAGAGATATTGTAAGAACTTTCTCTATCTATATCCTTACCTCTTTATATATTTTTTTCTTCACCCATCCAATCTATCCGCATATTTACACTAATCTAATGGTTTAGGGATGTGAGAGGTAGAATTGAGCAGAAATGTATCCGCATCTGTGTGGTGTGGCAAGCCATTTAGGAAAAAATAAACTCTCTCTGTACACTCGATCGGGATTCAAACTGGTTTGGGGCATGAAGCCTATATATCCTCTACTTGGGTAAGCTATAATTTATATGAGAATGGTGACTTGGTGGTCTGGGGGTCCGGGGCTCAATCCTCTGTCCTGGCACAGATTTATCTGATTACCAAACCCTTCCTTCACCTCTGACAAGGCGTGTATTAATCACAACTTGTGAATGTGGGAATGCCAGACCTCCACCGTGGTTTGGATCCCACGTTAAACTGTAGGTCCTTCATTTCGTCTCACAATCATCTTATCATTACACATTAGCTTAAGTGCGTGTAAGCCGAACGGGTAGTAAGACGCGGTGCTAATAATAATAATATTATTATTATATGAGAATGTGTTAGCAAGCTCAGACTTACGTAACTTTCCTCAAATAATAGATGCATAATGATAGTAGAAAAATAATTTCCCTGGTGTTTTACTTGTGTCTTTTTATCTTATAGCGCGAGATCCTGATTTGTGTTAAGTAAGATGAGTGTATTTCGGTATATAAAGTCTATAAATAAAATATTTGATTGATTAAACATATTAACAACTTTAATTTAAGTGGTATGGTGCAAACAATTAAAAAACTGATAAAATTTGTGTAACACAAACAAACCAAATTTAGGAGGTTGAAACTATTTTATTTAGTATGCTTGGCTATTGATTTTTTTTTCTTTAAACATTTGCCTTTGGTCACAATATGGTCGTTGTAACAGCTGGTTCATACAAAGTTCTTTGATTGAAGGAAATAAATGTCTTAGAATATGATAACTTATTTGTAGATCAATGCAAAAGCTGAGGTTATTTTTAGGGGAAAAGTGGTGTTATTTTCCCCCAAAAATTATGATATTATAAGCTGAAAGCAATGTTATTATTTATGTAAATATGAGTCAGATTAGTATTCATTAAAAAAAACTAGGATGAAACTGTCCACATTTTTCGTTTATATAGTGTATTTGACTATTTATTAACCTATTCAAAGAAAAACCAAATATAAATATACACAAAACATTTCACGCTTAATATCAAACTCGATATCTCATTATTATTACCTTCGAGTCTTACAAATAGCAATATCAAAATAATCGATTATAAATTTATGTTTATACCAAACAATAACAACACGAACCATGTCTTCATAGAAGACTAAATAAAATACTATCAAATAAGGAGAAGGGAATAAAAATTAATAAGATAATTATGCCACACATGACCACGCTTAGCTGTCCTTTCTTGGACCTAGCGTGAGATCTTTTAAATGCTGAAACAAATAGTTGATCTATCGAACTTTAGGTATTGAAATGTGTAAAAGTAGAATTGTGATTTTTAATGCCAATCTCAGAAAACAAAGCCTAAATATCCTGAAAACACTTATTTTTTCCTGTAATCCGTTTTATACCTATAAAATTAAAAAAAAACTGATACTATCCGTGTGAACGGAAGCCCTGGCATAGTGCTATCACCAATGTTACCCCATTGAAAATTATATTGCATGACGTGGCATTTGCCAAGTTACAAAGAAATTGTGTTTATTTAAACAAAAAAGCTTAACTTAGTTTTATTCGTGTGAAAACAGTAGAAGTCGTGTAAAAATTTGCCTTATCGCTAATACAAATTTTGAATGTCCCTACTTATTTGTTATTGGAATTCTGTTACCGTTAATTTGCATCTCTAAATAAAGAAAAAAAAGATCATAATTTGCATTTAAAAGACCAAGTAGTAAATTTTACGAAAATATGTTGTTTTGTTTTATTTAGCACATGTTTCCTAGTATTTTAATGCATTTAAAAATAAAAGTTCGTGGAAAAAAATTTTCATGCAATTTTGTGTCTCTAAATTAAAGAGTCGATGGTTTTTTAAACCCATTTTTTTCTATCGTCATTCGCACTTTAATTTTTGATTACCGGTCTTTTTTAAAAACTTTCTTTGGGTTTTATAAAAACCTTTAAAAAAATCCTTTTTCTTGTTTCTGTTTCTTGATATTTTGCCGGGGCCCAAACTTTGTCTCGGTAAGCCCAGCATTTTTTTAATTTTTTTTCCTCTTGCAGTCATCGCAAGCAATTTAATTTTTCCGGGAATTAGCTCAGTCGGTAGTGCGTTTGTTAATGAATTATCGTTCTGACCCAATGATTTATCTTTGGTGAATTTTTGGGGCTTTCGCTTTTTCACGCTGATTATTGACGGCTTTTGGGACAAGTGTTGTTTCTGAATTTTGAAATTTAATTGTTTATAAG
>JBCFYV010011164.1:27192268-27241714 GCA_039000515.1 Timema cristinae
AACTGACTGAACATAGAGCAGCCAAGTGATTGAACATAGAGCAGTTGAGTGATGGAACATTAATCAGTTGAATGATAGAACATTTAGCGGTCAAGTGATTGAACATTTATCATTCAAGTGATGGAACATTTACCAGTCATGTAATGGAACATCAATTTTGGTAATCATTTGATCGAACATTTTACATTCAAAGAACTAAACCGATGGTGCCTAACCTTTTTCATCTGACATGACGCCTCCCTTGATAGATAATACAATTTACATCCCCCTCCCCCTTATTCTTGGTATATTTACGGTCACTCCTTTATTTTATACAAACATCAATGTAATACTGTCAGGATAAAGGAAGAAACAAATGACTGAATATTATCGTGATGGTTGGTTGGTAATGTTTTGTTTTCATAATTTCTTGAATATTGGGTTTGATGTTTGACATAGTACACCGTGAATCGCTTTCAACTTCAAGTCGATCACGCTGTATAGTTTTTATGAGAGTTAATAGTTGCTTATTCGGTGGTGTTGCACGTGGCCGCAATGGTAGCTTAGAGCAGCAATTTTCAAACTGTTATCCTCAGTCTCTTTAGACTATGCCACTTATCTCAGGCTACGTGAGGCTATTTTATAATATTATTTGTTTGTTTTTCACACTTTAAAATAGCATCACTGATCAGGATTGCCAGTTGTTTCAAATCTGAATATAAGATTTGCAAAAGTTTTATCCAAAACATGGGATATTTTCAGTTTGTTTTAGACTTATAAAGTTAAATGTAGTTATTGAATGTTCATAATATTTGTAAACAAAGGGCTCTGACGACTCCAGCGTGTATTTTTTCTGATGTAAAGACTCCTTTGGTCTAAAAAGTTTGGGAACCTCTGTCTTGGGGGGGCGGGGGGGGGGTCGGAATTCAAGTCTTGCTAGCTTGAAAATAAATACGGGCATGCACACTTCTGGGCTGGTCACTGAATTTACTACAGCTGATAGGCAGTGTTGCCAATAACTCAAGAAATAATTACCTTAATTACTTTGGAAAAGGGATTTAAATAAAAAAAACTAGCTTCAATTATATGTTATTTTAAACGTTATTTCCAAATTATTACATGCCCCCAGGTTGGGAACCACTGAACTAAACATTTGGCACAAACAAGAGTCTGAACACATACTAGTCGAATAACTGAACATTTGTCAAATAATCGACTAATGATAACAATAAATAATATTAAATAAATTAATATTTAGATATATAAACCCCTGCAGTCGGGCAGTTTAGGCTATATTTCTTCTAGGAGTGTTTGGCGGGTTGCATCCTGCTCAAGGCTAAGAGAGTTAACGTAATAAGGACTTTGTACCAAATTTCTTGTTTATTCTATTTTACAGAACAGTTAAGAGTAAGTGTGGTATAAACCCGAACGGGTAGTAAGACGTGGTGCTAAAAATACATTGCAAACTATTTACATTAAGATCATTTTAAATTCACTTTGTCTGCCGCAGATACTGCGGGAATGGTGAATACGATAAATAAGATTATATTTTACTGCTAATTTGGAATGTTTTTTTTTCAATAACTCATGAGCTATAGTTCCTGGAAATGAAAAATTTGAATAAAAGATTCGTTAGGTTTTAATATTTCAATAATATTTTCGCTCAAGGTCGCTGCATTGGACGCACCCTTATTTTGAATGACATTGAAAAGATATTCTCAAATTAATATCGTAGCTTTGAAACTCACATAAACCAAAATATCCTGCTTTTGGAAATATAATTTACCATTATTGTTTCAGTAACGGTAGTCACTCGGACAAAGGTTTTAGGCCCGTCTCTTCTAATTTTTCAGTGATGGGGAAGTCAAGGTTTGAACTACGGCTGAGTGTACCTGGGCACTTATTCTCAAACAATTTATCATGCTCCCTTATAGCAAACGTGGATACACTTTAAATACTACCGTCCTCCCTATTAGTGCAAATATGCGTTTAGCCCGGACGGATAGTAAGACATGGTACACGTGAATATATGTAATTGTTGACAATGAATTAAAACGACCATCAGGTTTGGCCGCACGGATAGCGTAGAGGACTCTTATATCTATATTTTTTGCCGCGTATTACTACCCGTTCCGGCTATTCACATTTAATTACACTAGTATGATTAGGTTTTAGGAAGGTAAAATTAATAAATGCACCCGCATTTTCGTGGAGAAAGAAGGGAAAATCATTAATTGAAAAACCACCTTCAATACACCCAGCTGGAACTATTCGAACTCCGACCTCCCACCTCCCAGTCACTGATAAACCAGACCATACCAGAGGAATATTCCTCCTTAGTCCACGTTCCCACTGATGTAAGTTGAGCTAGAGTTCATGTTCCGATATAATCAGTGTGGTGCGAAAGTTGGTAGGCGTGATTTCATGTTACCATGCACATAAATAAATGATAGTAAATCAATTAAATCACAACAAAAATAAGAGGAGGGGGTGGAACAATTCATTTTTATTTTATTATATTTTGATGGATAAAATCTGCCACGTGTAGTTTTGCCTCGCTTAGAAGAATATTATCTTATCTTTGATTACTATCAATTTCAATACTTTATTTATAAACTAATTTTTGTATTCAGTAAAATTTTGATAGTTTTAAGTATTTCTTAGATTGAGCTCTTTAATTATACGACTAGTCTAGAGCTTCTGATTACGTGTGGGTTTATATGCGTATGTTCTAACACACAATGACTAACTGATTGATTTTTGAAGATATATAAGAGTAATTGCACCAGCATTAGCTTACACAGAGAGAGAGAGAGAGAGAGAGAGTCGTAAAACACCGTGTAGGAAAAGTCAACTTTAACTTTCCAAGTCGGCCAGGTATTCCGTTTAAAAAGGTGTTAAAGCCAGGGGTGAATTGATGTTAACATTTTATTTTTTCGCTGGGAAATAGTTTTCAATCTCTTAATAATTAATTATTTCTAAAATAAAATTTCTTGGAAACTTTTCTTAGTATATTTATTGTTATTAAAACCATTTTAAAAGGTTTATTGAGTTTTTACTAACAAATAATTATAACTTAAAAATATGGTACCCACTCCGGTGGTCTAATGGTCTAAGGTGTCAGTCTCTTAATAAGCTGGACTGCCAATGTCAAGGAGATTGGGGTTAGAATCCGGTCGTATGTACTGAGGGTGATTTTTCCCCAAAGATTTTTCCACTATCCCTTCTCGAAAATGCGGTTGCACTCCCTTTAAATTTAACCTTCCTTACTCCTCTCATAAAATCGTGATTGGCAGTAAGGTAAAACTCGAACGGGTAGTAAGACGTGGTAAAGAATATTTAAAAAAACAGGTGTTGTATATAGCAAGTAAAATGTTAAATAAGGTCCACAAATATGTTTAGAAAAAAAGTTTGTTAATTCAAATAGCACAAATAATTATTTTTTTAACTACAAAATAATTTAAAACTATTTTGAACACTTCTAGAATTGATGATAAAACTTTGATAAGTATGAAAATCTTCGACTTAAATTGAGTAAATAGTTTTGTAAATACAGAGTGGGGAAGAAACAATTAGACGATCCATGATGAGTAAAGTGATGGACAACGTTCTGAGGTTTGTCTGACGTCCGGTGGAGCTCACCTGAGTGACATTATCTTCAAAAAGTGAAAAAGTGTAATATGTAGCTCGCTTTTATTTAGCTAGTGAATATTTACTTTTCAATTAAAGTGAAAATTTTCAATTTATTAATCGTATAATTGTTTCGGCCTTATCCTATATATATATATATATATATATATATATATATATAATTTTATTATATATATAATAACTTTTATATCTCTAGTCTCTAGAGCAGTGGTTCTCAAATTTCTTAGTCACGCGGACTCTCTAACCAGGGACCCCACATTGAAAATCTCTGCTCTAGAGGGTTGGGGGGACGCTCCCCCCCCTCACCCTTGATTCGCCTTCGTAGTGCGAAGCCATTGCAAGGTAGAGAGAATACAATCCGATAAATTTTTTAACCGTAAAATTTTCAGGTACAGATTTCTAACCATAGGATCACTAGAGAAGGAGATATTTTGTTAATACTTAAGTAGGTCTATTAACATAGATGGTCGACAGCAGACCCGACGTTAGTGACACATTCAACCACCAAGCGCTGCAGTCGATACGCGAGTGTGATACAAGAACTGGAACTGCTTTTATTGTTTTATTGGGAATTAACGTCCTTAAGATAAATTAAACTGAAATGTTCACTTTAAAACTTGAGCTATATCGATTGCATTGTGTGCCTCACCCTTGATACAGAAAGGTCCCCGGTGCACCTTATCGTCTAAACTTTGCCCACTGGACCGAACCATTCGATATAATGCGGCGTCGACTTTGGAAAATTAACAAACTTTTTACAATTAATTTGAGTCTATCAAACCCACGCTAGTGTCAACAAAGCATCCACTTAGTCAAGTTCTTGCAGACGAACCTAGACTCCTTTCACACTACAGGTTTGGATTGTCTGGTTCTGGGCCTGGTAAAAACCTGATGAGTAGTCATACATGGGTGTGAACGGGGATCTTCACACCCTGGTTCAGGTCAGGCGTCTGATTGCATTTGAATAATATTTATGTTTTCTAAGTTTGTTAAAAGAACAATCCACGCTAAATTGTTGATGAATACGCGTCCAGCCATCATATATATCTCATTCCTATTTCTATGTGAATTATGAACTGGATTCCATATAGAAGGTTCTTTTTCATAGAGGGCCGAAAATTGCAGGACCAAGTCGTGATGTGTTGTCAGTCGAGCAGCTCTTCCAGCCACGAATGTATCACTTTATTTACAAAAACATCGATATATTTATGTAGATATTTTAGTTTTTGATATATTGATCAATCTAGCGATACATTTAATGTTTCGGACTACACTTTAAAGCTTGTGAATAATAACAAATTGTCCATTTTTTTTTTCTATTTTTATCTACTAAGTCGATTTTTTCCTACTTGTATCAAACTTGTCTGCCATTTTCAACAGATAAATAAAATATTAAACGGAAAAGTGGCGAATAATTGCAGCCCTATTGACACCACCGTTCCATTTCGTCCAGACTAATGCAATTAAATATATTAGAAACAGCTGATATATTGGTATAATTTCATTGATATAGCTTAGCTTTAGATACATATCTTGAGACACATGAAATAATATTTCGATGTATTTGGGAAAATTGCCATACCTAGTCTGGACTCAAGCGCCAACCTTCAAGTCACGATGCCGTGAGACCAGTGTCTAGAATTGACGTCACGACCCCTCTACTAAAGAAGAGCCGCGTAGCTCTAATGGGGTAATACAATTAGTGGAATTAGGCGGAACAGTTTCATGAAACAAAAAAAAAAAATCCACAGGATATTTCACATGGCTATTGTACAGCTTAAATGACTCAACGGCAGGCACAACTTGCCAAGTTTTCATCCAACCCAAGGATGTCCAGATGATATTCGTCCGGTGTTTATGGTGCGAAGGGAGGGTCGTGTTGTTTTGCTAGATGATTTATACGCAAGTGTCAGCCATGATGATGAAGGGTTATATTTTTAGAACATAGTTTGAGTGATTGTTTGAAGGTTTTCTGTTGAAGAACGCCCAAGGCATCACCAAGACACGAAGTGAATAAAAATTACATAAAACTAATATAAGATGTGCTGCAAATATATTTAAGTCGGAGCAATTATTTATACTAGACCAGTTTCCTCCATGAGGAAGTAAGGAATCAAATCTATTTGCGCATGTTAACCCGCCTCTGTGGCGTAGTTGGCTAACGCGCTTGTCGTGTTGAGCCGACTGCTGAGGACGGGGAGATCGAGGTTCGAATCTCGGTCGGGTGAACTGGGGGTGGTTTTTCCTAAATGGTTTTCCACTCTCCCTCCACGCAAATGCGGGTTCACTCTCTTTAATTCAACCTCCCCAATTCCTAATCCATTAGTGTAATTAGTACTTAAGCGTATAACCCGAACGGGTAGTAAGACGCGGTGCTAAATAATAATAATAATAATAATATTTGCGCATGTTAAAACAGTATTGGATTTAAAATGCATATTACATTACAGTAGTGCAGTCAAAATGCAAATCACAAAACAGTAGTATAGTCAAAATGCGTATTACAATACAGTAGTATAGCCACCGCGCACGTTACAGTACAGTAGTGTAGTAAAAACGTATATTACAATACAGTAGTGTAGTCAAAACGTATATTACAATACAGTAGTGTAGTCAAAACGTATATTACAATACAGTAGTGTAGTAAAAACGCAGATTACAATACAGTAGTGTAGTCAAAACGTATATTACAATACAGTAGTGTAGTAAAAACGCATATTACAATACAGTAGTGTAGTAAAAACGCATATTACAATACAGTAGTGTAGTCAAAACGTATATTACAATACAGTAGTGTAGTCAAAACGTATATTACAATACAGTAGTGTAGTCAAAACGTATATTACAATACAGTAGTGTAGTAAAAACGCATATTACAATACAGTAGTGTAGTCAAAACGTATATTACAATACAGTAGTGTAGTAAAAACTCATATTACAATACAGTAGTGTAGTCAAAACGCTTATAACATACAGTAGTGTAGTCAATACGCATATTACAATTGACCTACACTAGTATAGTCAAAACGCAAATTACAATACAGTAGTATATTCATAGTACACATTGTTTAGTTTGCAGGTCATGTTGATGTCCAGGATCGAAACCAGACCGGATGTAGGCCTACGCCGTCCTTATTTTACTATTGACAATGAGTAGTAGCCTACAACCCAGTTGGGGGTGAATTAAAATGAATTCACTATTCTCGCCACAAGCTTTATAATATAACTAACTTGTTTAAAGAAATATATGACGTCACACTCCATGCTTGGTTTTTGTAAGCTGTTGCGTTCGTTGTATATCGAGCTTGTTTAAAAATGATAAGCTAATTATATTTTTCTGAAGTGTGTTGATTCGTATTGTTTTTAATACGTGCATGGATTTCCTGCACGCCATCATTATCACAATTTTCTGCGCAAACGCACCCAGACTACTGCACGCAAATGTTATTTTAACTCAACATCGAAAATATGGCACTAAATTGAACTACGACTGCTACTACTAATATTACTAATACCACCACAACTTGCAACCCCTTGCTCGCATGCCACACGAGGCCTGTGCGTTAGGAAAATCGGTAGTATTTCCGTGCCTACGTTCTACAGGATGATCCAAAAGAAACGCAACCCAAAGAGAAAATTTAGATTTTGTGTCATCAATTCGGCATATTGTTGATTTATTCAGCACGCATGATTCTGGAAAACTACGCACAAACAATTGTTGGCATTCCATGTACGAGTTGGCCTTAACATAAAGTTCCAAAATGAATACTCGCTCTGCTTGTAAAAAATTCATCTTACACTTTCAAATGATGTAACTCATCTGGCTAGACCTAGTGTATGTATCAAGGTCACATGGCCTGCACAATACCCGGCCAACATTACATTGTTGCCATACATATAAACAACATGTTCATTTTCCATGTTCTTCTGATGAGAAATATCCGTGGAAAAACAGTGTTGCGCAACTTTTGGATCACTATATAAGGGATGGTGTGTCGCGATAGTCCTCTTGTATAGGTCCGTCTGGGGAGGGTATCGTAACAAGGCTCCACGTTGGTCATACTTTTTTGATCCATGTATTTTTGCTAAATGTGTTGGCTTTGCGATGCTTTCATTAGTGTTTATCTTATTTTAGAGGAGTGTCGCGGGTATGATCCTAATCGCCTGGCTCTTGAATTTAAAACATTTTTAGTACATTTAAAAAAGTCTTGTACGTTCCCTTTTAATTTTAGTATATTAATTTGAGGTTTTACTTTCAACGCCCCCCCGCGTGCAAGGTGAGGTTATTAAGGGCTTCTGGGGGGTGGGAGGGAAGGGGGGCTGTCGATGAGATTTTCTTATTTCACTTTTTTTTATGTAAGTCACTAACAACCCCATTGTGTCTCCGCACCTTACTTATTTACTAATTCTATAGTTAAGAATTCGAAAGTTCATTGACGCACTTACAAAAGTACTCCACCTATCCCTAACTAGAGCTAGCTCAATACAGTCCATCTCTTACACCCTATCCCTATCTTGAGCTAGTTCTCTCCATTCAACCTCATCACACTCTCCCTATTTTGAGCTAGTTCTAACCATTCTACCCCATTACACCCTATCTCATTCATGTCCATTCTAATGTTACTCTCCCATCCACGTATAAGTCTTCCCAATGGTCTCTTCCCATTGGGTTGGCCACCAGTCAATACCCTGAACAAGGGTCTAGATTCTCCCATTCGCGCTGCATGTCATGCCCACCTTGTATTTACGAGACTTGATTATCCTTTATATATATGGTATTGTGTACAGGGTATGTAACTCATCATTACGTAATCGCCTTCCCTCCCCAGTAGCCTCATCCCTTTTGTACCAAATATTTTCCTAAGCACCTTGTTTTCGAACACCCTAAACTGGCTTTCGTCATGTAAGGTAAGAAACCACGTTTTACACCCAATGAGAACAATCTGTAAAATTATTATTTTGTATATTCTGAGTTTTACATTCCTTGAAGACAGGCGAGACGACAACTTACTGACCGAGTAGTAGCATTTATTTACCGACTGTATTATTTTACTAATTTCCACTCTAATTTCGTTATTGCTAGTTAAAAGGGTTTCTAAATATTTAAACTCATTAACCTGGTCAAATGATGTGTTGTTTACACTAATCTCTGAATTATCATCCTTTATCTGTGTGGTCATGTACTTATAGTCCATTCGCCATAGGAGTGGTGGAAAAAGACAGTGTGGCTATTCGAAAAACCCTGAAATCTGTTAAACCATATTATATTGATTTGTTGTTACTTTGAGAAGTCAAACTTTCACAACAAACTATTTGTTTTATATTATGTTTTCCTTTTAACAGTTTTTAAATCTTCTGCATCTTCCTATGGTTTGCGAATGTACTATAATTTCCTCTGAATTCTACCTTCCTCAGCTTTACCTCGTTATTGAAATTGAGTATATTCCTTCAGGGTTCCTACGCTCTGGAAAGTCAGGGAAAGTCAGGGAAAAAAATAATAGTCAGGGAAAGTCAGGGAAGCTTTAAAAAGGTCAGGGAAAGTCAGGGAAATGACAATTCATGTCTTCATGTCACACTTAGAAAAAACAAAGAAAATATTTTTTCTATTTACTGCGTCATAAGCCACTGCCCCAATGAAGAAAGCTGAGGGGCACTTACCATGCTCAAACTTGCCCTAACACAAGTTTTGGTAGCATTTTATTTCAGAATGTGAACGCAGAGGTCTCCTAGCCTGCACATGACAATTCTTTTAACTTTAGTGATCACTTGTTTTTGTTCTTGTTCAAGGTTTGTCATCGTTATAGTTTGATACAGTGCACCAGGACTGATTAGACTACACCAGCAATGTCTAACAAAAAAACCGTTTTTAACCAGCTCTGGCTAAGCCCAGACCATTTTCCTGAATTCTCATACTGGATAAGTGGTGTTGAAAGTAATAAGCTGCAGGCATTTTGTAAAGTGTGCAAAAAAATTATAAACTTAAGTAATATGGGAAAGCAAGCATTAGCTTCCCATGCAAAAGGACCAACTCATATCAAAACTCTTGAAACTTTGACAAATCAACGCTCTCTGTTGACTTTTTTTTTCAAAAATGTCAAGTGATTCAGGTTCATCGAGCTCCCCAGTTTCAAGAGAATCTCTGGCACACAAAGACATTCTACCTAGTGATGATTCTGCTGGTTGCTCGAAGAGTTTTTCTGTTTCATCGAAAATCGTAACGTCGCAGAAGGAAGCTGTTGCTAAAAGTGAAATTAGTGTAGTGCCTCAAAGAAACCATAACACTTTTGTTATAAAAGATGATATAACTAAGGCGGAAGTCATTTGGGCTATGCAAGTTGTTGACAAAAAAATGTCTTTCAATTCGTGCAATAATTTAAGTACAATTTTTCAATTGATGTTTCCCGAGTGTTCCATTGCCAATGCCTTTACCCTTGGTGGAGACAAGGCTGCATACTTCATTGTGCATGGCTTGGCTCCATTCTTTCATAATAATTTACTGGACCGCCTAAAATCATGTAACAACTTTGTAATTTGTTTTGATGAGGCATTGAATAAAGTTATTCAAAGAGGACAGATGGACATTGTAATTAGATTCTGGGACAAGGAAAATCATAAAGTCATCAGTCGTTACTTAAACAGTGTGTTTTTCGATAGGAGCACTGCTGAAGAATTACTGAAGCATTTTCTGGATGGTATTTCTCCTCTTCCACTCTCTAAGTTGATACAAGTGTCAATGGATGGCCCAAATGTCAATTTAAAGTTTATAACACTTCTTCAGGAACACCTCAAATCTGTAACAGACAATGAAGTATGTAGTTTGCTAAATCTGGGAACATGTGGGCTTCATGTTGTTCATGGTTCCTTGAGAACAGGAGTAGAGTCTGTTGATTGGGATATAAGTAGCTTATTACGTCACATGTACTACCTGTTCACTGACTCTCCAGCTCGTCGAGCATTGTTCACCCAGTTGACAGGGTGTACAACTTTTCCATTGAAGTTCTGTGGTGTGCGTTGGTTAGAGAATGCGAAGTGCTTTCAAAGGGCATTACAAATTTGGGACCATGTTATTAAGTTTCTCAAAGAAGCAAAACTTCCTAAAACAAAACCTGTAGAGACACTGAAAAGAGCAGCCTGTGATCCATTCCTAAAGTGTAAACTAGCGTTCTGCAAGACAATTGCAGATGAATGTCAGCCTTTCCTGCAACGGTTCCAGACATCAAAACCAATGACTCCATATCTTTTTGAAGCTGTAGAGAAACTTCTAAGATACCTTATGAATCGTTGTGTGAAACCTGATCTTATGAAGTGCACGGGTCCAAAGTTACTGTCTATTGACACAAAAAAATCAGAAAATTTGATCCTTAGCAAAAATATTGATATAGGATTTGCAACAAAAGGTTTGTTAGGAGAAACTGCGATCACAGTAACAGAAAGACAAAAATTAGAATTTATACATGAGTGCCGCAGTATGTTAACCACCATGATTGCAAAACTACAAGAAAAAAGTCCCTTAAAACAGAAAGCTGTGAGAGGTTTGTCTTCATTGGATCCTTGTGTTATTCAACATTCACCTCAACTGGCCCAGAAGAGATTTTCTTTTCTTTTGGAGGAACTCAACCATGCCAACATCATAAATGATGTTCTGGCTGAAAATGCCAAGAAAGAATACTTGCATTTTTGCAACCTCAAAAAATCTGAGCTTCAAGAAATATTTCGTCCTTGTGATCAGTTTAGTGATGAAGTAGGACTTGACACTATTTATGGTAGCTTTCTAATAGGAGAAGCAAACTACAAACATCTTTGGGAAGTAATAAAGATTTGCCTTGTCTTGTCGCATGGGAATGCAACTGTTGAAGGTGGTTTTTCAGTCAATAAATCTTTACTGGTTGAAAACATGCATGAAAAGACAGTCATTGCACAGCGTCTCATTCATGATGAGATACAAGAAGCAGGAGGGATTAAAAATATACACATTAGCAAAAAGATGTTGGATTACGTGAGAGGTGCTCGGAAACGCTATCATGAATACTTAGAGATGAAGAAGCAAGAAAAGTGAAAAAGACAAGAAGAAGGCAGAAAAGAGGAAATTAGATATACAAGTTAAAGATTTAGAAGGAGAAAGAAAAAAATTAATGATGGCAACTGAAGAGAAACGAGAAGCAATAGACGTGGAGTTGCAAGAACTGAAGAAGAAGCAAGCTTCACTTTATTAAATATAACATAGTTTCTTATTGTATGACTATAGTGATAATTTTAATAAAAATAAAATTGACTTGAGACATGAATAATATGAAAGCAGACAGAGTTCCTGTTGTAAGCTATTCAGTTCAGGAAATGTACAGTTTAGGTAAAATAAAACTGTAATGATACCAAACTCTTTAGTATGTTCTTAGTGGCCTGTTATTTAATACGTATTTCTGCACATGATACCAAAGGGAATCAAGTTTGTTACAAATTTTTGATAGGGATTATTTTTCCATCATTTTCCCTCAACTGATTGGCAAGATGTCTGCTTTCTTATTCTTCCATGAGAGGTGAGGCAAGGTCGGCTGTAAGGGGGGAGGAGGCCGAAATAAATTTATTTAATTTAATATTTTCACGTGTATAGTACCGTAAAGTTATAATGGAAATTTTATGAGAAATTGGTCAGGGAACTTGGGAAAATAGTCAGGGAAAGTCAGGGAAAAGTCAGGGAGAATATTTTTACAAATACTGTAGGAACCCTGTCCTTTCATTTCATTTCATTACTAATCCTAGTTTTTCTTTTATAAAGGGAGCTCGAGGTTCTAACCTAGTTCGGATGCAATGAATGGGATTTTTATGAATGATTTACCTCTCCCATCCCCCCCCCCCATTCACCATCCACGCTTTGCGAGTAATTCGAGCATATAGGCCTACGTATAGTTGCAACAAACATGCCATGTCTTTATTAATAAGCTAACTTTACACTGTAAAATAAACAGTTGTATCCACTAATTAAATACACGCCATAAAATTAACTATTCACAAGATACGTCCATGAAATTTAAAATAATTAGAAAAACTTATTCAACCCCTTAAATTTTTCTTTCCGACTTTTACCTGCATTTTTGTGAATTATGGTCTTAAGTGTCCATCCGGTTCGCTGAATATCTTTGATTGCTGATTATGGGGTGATTGAGGTTCGAATCTTGACCAGATATCAAGGTGTGGTTTACAACATGTTCTCTATATGTAGACATATTAGTATATATACTCTTTCCCGCCCTCTCCTCATACTAATGCGATACAACTTTCTCTAGAATTACTCTCCCCGTTCCAAACCTATAGAATAAGATATTTCAAATAACTCTTAGTCTTATTATTTTTAATGCAAATTTCACCATTTCATACTCTCCGTTCGGAATATACACATTTTACTTACGTTCACGGAGTAGGGATGAAGAAAGTAGAGCTATAAAGGAAATACGATTATGTTAGAACGTTTTTTGGAACAAGTGTTGAAAGCCATTTAGAACCACGGCGGAGGCCTGGCATTCCCCACATTCACAAGATGTCTCTTGTCAGAGGTGAAGGAAGGGTTTGGTAGTCAGATAAATCTGTGCCGGGACCGAGGATTGAACCCCGGACCCTCAACACAGAAATCTGACACCTTACCCCTAGACCGCCAGGTTACCTTGGTCTATTATATGTTTCAGAATAAAATACCCTTAACATAGATATAATTCAGTAATTATTTATTAGCAAGAGAATAATATTAAAGTACGGTAATTTAGAAAGAATGATGATCCCAAGTCCTCTATATTACTGAAAATTACACAATTCCAACAGTGACAAAAAAAAACTGTTTTCAAAGAAAACACTTACAAAGATAAAAACTAATAATAAGTCAATAAAAGGTATATTTGAGTCTTAACACTCCGCGACACGAGACGTTGGTGATACGTGATGCAGAATTAGTGGAGTGAGCCATGGTTGCGACTAGAGCCGCAGCGACAGTGCTAGAGCTGTCACGACAATGATAGAGCTGTAGTGATAGTGTTAGTTGTAGCGATATTGCGTATTTGTTTGTTAATCTATATTTTTAAGTTTAAACAATTAAAACTGGTAGTGCTAATGGCCCACTTGTAGGATGTGATACTGTGTTGAGTCAATATCTCAACATCCAGGCGTATACGATTTAAAACATCCGAAGTACAAGAACATGCATACATGTGTTCACCTCCTGTATTTCACTACTGCTGTACAACCACATGAACATTATTTCGACATAATCTTTTTTCCTCCTTTAAAATATCCCAAAAGATTCTGTCACTTGGATCACCTGTACTCTCATCCATCTCGAAATCTACTGCCGACTGCGGCTAGAGTCGCGTTCTTGGAAAACACCCCATGCGACTGTCATTACGGTTTGTTGCGGCCGTAGCCGCGTGACTATAGCCACGGTCGCAGCTTATACAATGCACATTGTAACTACACTTGTTGAAGAGATGAAGATCGCTTTCAGTAAAAAATAAAGCGCCCTTGACAAATTAATGCAACTTCTAGAAATTGAATAACGGTTCATTTAATATCTCATTTGTAAAGGCATCCACTAGCAAGGGCGTCTGCCTGTCTCGTGGACTGAACCGGTGACTCTTTGCATCACTGATCACACCGCCCTGCTGATCTGATGAACAAGTCTAGCTAGGGCTTCTTCTGATGTTGATTTGAATGGGTAGAGCGTTGTAACTCGTATCATCACCAAACGGTGGTTAGCAAGCGCGTGGGTTTGAGCCCACTGTTTGTCTTTGAAACCATCGCGACCCCTCGATAATCTACAAGTGTTCATATCATAGATTTTAAAATTATTATTCACACTAAAACCTGCTTCGGTGGTCGCATGGTCTAAGGCGTCACTCTCGCAATAGAGTGCCGATGACAGAGAGATCGGGGTATGAATTCCGGTCGGGTGTACTGAAAGTAGCTTTTACTAAATGGTTTTCCACTCTCCTTCCACGTAATGTTAATACATTTCCTCTAAATTTACCCTTCCTCAACCTTAACATAATAGTGTAGCTAGCGCATAATGTGTATAAAACCCGAACAGTTAATAAGACGTGGTGATTAAAAAATGGCCATCTGGGAAATCTGCATACAATTACGCTTGTCGTGCAGACATAATTTAACGGAAGTGTACTTTTATTTGCGTGGAGGGAGAATGGAGAAACCGTTTAGGGAAAATCACCCCCAGTACCCCCTGCTGTAATTTGAATCCTGACCTCATAATCGACAAACCATATGAACGCAAAGTTAAGCCCACTTGTGTGATATAATTTTTATACATTGCTTATATAATGACTATACGGATGGGACTCAACAATCCTGGTGGGTATTTTGGAAGTGCACCACTCACCTAAACACTCGACTGCTACAGCAAACTCTCAAGCTAGATAACCAAAAGGAATCTAAAAATAAATTAACACTTTTTATCATTTTAACTACTTCTATTTCTATTTTAATTTGGCACCTTCTTATAATAATTAAAATCACTTTAAAAATAAACATAAAGCTATTTATTTCTACAAGCATTGCTACAACCTACTTGAGGTTATTATGTGCTTTTTTCGCACTGCCTGGTGTTTAACTTGAGGTTCTAAAGTGCCTTTCTCACACCACCTAGTGTTTAACTTGAGGTTCTAAAGTGCCTTTCTCACACCACCTGGTGTTTAACTTGAGGTTCTAAAGTGCCTTTCTCACACCACCTAGTGTTTAACTTGAGGTTCTAAAGTGCCTTTCTCACACCACCTGGTGTTTAACTTGAGGTTCTAAAGTGCCTTTCTCACACCACCTAGTGTTTAACTTGAGGTTCTAAAGTGCCTTTCTCACACCACCTGGTGTTTAACTTGAGGTTCTAAAGTGCCTTTCTCACACCACCTGGTGTTTAACTTGAGGTTCTAAACTGCCTTTCTCACACCACCTGGTGTTTAGCTTGGGGTTCTAAAGTGCCTTTCTCACACTATCTGGTGTTTAACTTGAGGTTGTAAAGTGCCTTTCTCGCAGCACCTGGTGTTTATCTGTAGGGAAGAAAGTATCTTCTCTTACATCAGCTAATATTTATCTTGAAGCTAGTCAGTATCTCTCTTACATCAGCTAATATCTATCTGGAAGTTAGTCTGTATCTCTCTTACGCCAGCTAATATTTATCTGGAAGCTAGTCAGTATCTCTCTTACGTCAGATAATATTTGTTTGGAAGCTAGTCATTATCTCTTTTAGGTCAGCTAATATTTATCTGGAAGCTAGTCATTATCTCTCTTACGTCAGCTAATATTTGTTTGGAAGCTAGTAAGTTTCTCTGTTACATTATTTAATATTTAGTTGAGAGTTTAAAAGTATCTTTCTTACATCAGCTATTACCGAATATTTATCTGTAGGTTAGAAACTGTCTTTCGTGCATCAACTCATGTTTACCTGGGAGAATGGAACATGTATCTCATACATCAACCATGATGTTGTAGTGGGCTCTAAAATCTAGGTGATGCAGAATATTTGGTTCATGTGTGAAAATACATTCTGGCATATTATGTTGTGGTTGAATCTAACTCTGTCTACTTGGGTCATTTGTAATGTGAGCGGGCTTCTATTAGACTTGTAAATGAACGATAATGTGGTTAGGAAGATACATTCAGTTCACTAATCAAGTTACTTGTATGGTGGGTAGGAGCGTAGGATAGAATAGATGGAGTGCAGTAACTAAGTGGGTCGAGTTATGTAATGCAAGTGTTGATCATTATACATTCAAAGCCACAACACACCTAGGAAATGAATAATAAAAGGTACTGTTAAACTTGCTTTTGCGTCATCGCATGACATTGTATGTTGTGTAGTAGGCAATAGCCTTAGTGCCAGTCAGCTAACTATTATCATATTTAATCATAGGATCAACACTTCCGTCATATCACCTGTCGAAAAGTTAACATCTGTTGAGAGGGGACGATCCAATTTTCACCTTAATAAGATATACAGTAAGTACTGGTCGGAAATAAGCCCAGGGGCTTCAGTTCATTAATAAGGTTCAATACTGACTCAAACCTGTCTAGGTGGCCGAATGCTCTAAGACTCTTTGTCACTCGATCACAAAAGACTGGACGGTCGATGGCCGGGAGATCGGGGGTCGGATCCATTTCGGGTTTACTGAGTGTGTTCGGCCTGCAGAAAACTATTTAAAAAAAATTGAGATGTGTTAGAGGTATCTTGTTTGAAAATTTCTAATGGAAAACATCAGTTTTTTCTGATTTTGGTATTAATTTGTAATCATATTATTTAAAATATAAAACCTGATAAGGAAATAACTGAATGCACTGATATAAAAATTAGTTTATTGTATTTTTCGGAAAATAATTAGTAATTAATTAAGTAGTAACTAGAAAGCCTTTTAACATGTTTAAGTTTTTGTTTATTCATTTTTCTCAATATACTTAAATAAAGTCACTCGTTAAATCTGTTACATTTTGACAATGTTGAAATCAATTATTTTTATTATATTTTCTAGATCTACGCACCATCTTCACCAGAGTTGGGCAACATTTTTTAAAATTTAGCGAGGAGTGTGACAAATGAGAGGTAAAATTTGTCACACCATGTAAAAATTGAGAAATAAGTTTGCTCAATAGAATATTTAAAACATAAACTGTTCGAACAAGTTTATTAAATAGATGTACACTTTGATTACTCAATTACATCTGCCTGAGACGCAAATTATGAAAATGGCTTTTATCGAAAATGTAAGACAGTTAAATGCGAAATTTGGAAATCCTTGTTACAAGTTACAACCAGCATACGCTGTCAGGAAAAAAGTTTATTTTACTGTGAGAACTGGCAAATTCATATTCGTCACTCTTTTATGGCCAATTCACCACCTGTGCCGATTGGCGACGGGTTGCCCACCTCGGATCTACACAATAGGTGCTTCGGTTTCCGAGAGTGAAGAAGCATTGTAAAATTTGAGTCATCTCAATTTCACTCCTTCCTTCCCAGCTAAAAAAAAAAAAAGTTTCGCAATGCGATGCTTGGGTGTATCTGTATTACAAAATAAATGTTTTTAAGTATCAGGAAGGTATATGAATTGTGCCAGCATTTGCGTGGAGGGAGAATGGAAACCCATATTTTGAAAAAACCACCCTCAATACACCCTACCAAGATTCGAATCTCAATATCATCGTCATCGGCAGTCTAGTTTACTACGAGAGTAGCGCGTTAGACCTTGCGGGTAGTAAAATGTTATCCACAAGGTAAGACGGGCTCGATGAAACACAGCCACAGCCTTACGAAAAGGTTTTCTTGGTTTGCTGATAGCTATTACTAGCTCAAGAGCTTACCATGTGCTTAGTAAACTAGTAACCAGCAAATGTAGAAACAACTTGTATACCACTAAGTCATTCCCTGAGATTGTGGCAGTAACATGCAGGACATCAAGTTGGCTTTTGAGATTGTAGTAACAAACTGCAGGGCATCAAGTCGTTTATTTTGGTTGTAGTAACGAATTACAGAACCCATATTGTGCCTCACACCCTGCAGACCTCATAGTCGTGACTCGTGCATGAGGAAACACCATAAAGATCTCATAGTCGTGACTCGTGCATGTGGAAACACCATAAAGATCTCATAGTCGTGACTCATGCATGTGAAAACACCATGAAGATCTCATAGTCGTCACTCGTTCGTGTGGAAACACCCTGCAGATCTCATAATCGTGACTCGTGCATGTGAAACACACTGCAGACTTTATTGTTGTGACTCGTGCATGTGGAAACACCATGAAGATATCATAGTCGTGACTCGTGTATGTGAAAACACCATGAAGATCTCATAGTTGTGACTCGTTCGTGTGGAAACACCCTGCAGATCTCATAATCGTGACTCGTGCATGTGAAAACACACTGCAGACTTTATTGTTGTGACTCGTGCATGTGGAAACACCATGAAGATATCATAGTCGTGACTCGTGTATGTGAAAACACCATGACGATCTTATAGTTGTGACTCGTTCGTGTGGAAACACCCTGCAGATCTCATAATCGTGACTCGTGCACGTGAAAACACCATGAGATCTCATAGTCGTGACTCGTGCATGTGGAAACACCATGAAGACCTCATAGTCGTGACTCGTGCATGTGGAAACACCATAAAGATTTCATAGTCGTGACTCGTGCATGTGGACACACCATGAAGATCTCATAGTCGTGACTCGTGCATGTGGAAACACTATGAAGATCTCATAGTCGTGACTCGTGCATGTGGAAACACCATGAAGATCTCATAGTCGTGACTCGTGCATGTGGAAACACTATGAAGATCTCATAGTCGTGACTCGTGCATGTGGAAACACTATGAAGCCCTCATAGTCGTGACTCGTGCATGTGAAAACACCATGAAGATCTCATAGTCGTGACTCGTGCATGTGGAAACACTATGAAGATCTCATAGTCGTGACTCGTGCATGTGGAAACACTATGAAGCCCTCATAGTCGTGACTCGTGCATGTGAAAACACCATGAAGATCTCATAGTCGTGACTCGTGCATGTGGAAACATCCTTCAAACTTCAAAGTCGTGACTCGTACATGTGGAAACAACGTGCAGCATTGACTCACACATGTGGAAATGACCTGCAGATCCCCAAGTAGGGACTCACACATGTTGAAACAACCTGCAGGTCCCCAGGTCTTGCCTCCAACACACGTCTGAATCTTGCCCTCCTAGACCCATGCTATGAGCTCATTCCCTTCCCCCCATTGTGTTATCTGCCGGAACAAACATGTCTGCATGTCGCAGTATCTTTGTTCGCTGGAAGAGCAGCGATACATCCGACACCACAAGTCACGTTCGTGGGTGGCATTGTTCTCCAAGGTTCATATACTGTAAGGTCAGCTCATGCGTCTTATTAGTTAGTGTTACGGCTTGCACCAGCCACATATGAACATTTTCCCGTGATAATTTCAGATCACATGGGAAAGGGATGTTTTATTAAATGTTTGGTTATTGGAAATATCTGGTTTATACGAAATTGGGGAACTACGATGTTAGTGACACTTTTGCATTTAACAACCAAACTCTGTAGTCGCTATGGAATCGCTGCTATAATTTTATTGGAATGCATTTGATAATGTCTATGGGGTCTATGTCGTTTAAATTTTCGCCGCCCTCTATGTGAGGTATTTAACATCCACTTTCTTAACCGACTGATTTTATCAATATACGAAAATTTCTATGATCAAGATCGAAAGATTTTACCGGGAAGGGTTATTTTCCCACACCTTCCGAGGTTTTTTTACGTGCCGCAATCGACATGGGGCCGACGGCCTTACTTCACCTCCGAATGAAGTTGTGCTACGGATTTGTATTGCTCAAGAAAAAGGGTCGACCCCGGCTGGGTTTGAACCCACAAACATCGAGTCCCGAGACGAGCACTTGACCCCAAGACCATCGAGGTCGTCCTTTGTATGGATTAAACAGAAGTTGTTCCCATCTCTTATCTCTACATTCACCTACCGTCTAAAGACATTTGGGCGCAATGGCCTTTGGCACCTTACTCCTTTGAGCCCCTCTCATCTCCCTCTTTGTAGAGCACATAAATTATTTTTTGTTTACAAAAAATTCTGCAAATTTGGTAAAACCTAAAATTGGTGATATTAACTATTTAGAGCTGGGTGGCTGAGGGTATAAATACTTAGTAAAAAATATCCAGTAAACTTACGATTTTATAGAAATGTGTCACTCCATCAAAAGTTGTATTCCCTGTGTAATTACACGCCGCGCCGTGGAGTTACTGAAGTCTATATGGATTTTTGTTTCGACAAGTTAAATCACCTTTAATATTTTCGAACTTCATCGTTGATTGCCCTTCAATGGCCTGAATCGGTGATTTGTTGAGCCCTTGGAAGAGACTATTGTGCTGTGAAAATTTGATCGTTAGAGAAAAGTAGCAGATCTGAAGACATTTCATTTCAAGTCCAGCTATTTCAGTTGAGTTCATCTGTTCGGAATGTTTTTTTTTTTTTTAAATTTACTTACAAAATCGGTGGTCTCTGATTATGATAAGTTTAAATGTAAAAAATACTGCCTTTCTTAGTGTCTAGTAGTTTTATATTGGTCCTGTTTTTGAGTTTCTGGTTAATATTTACTCTACTTTGAGTCCTACTAAATGTACCCCACTACCCTTTATCCATCATTAAGACTAACCAATACTTAACTAGATTGCCTAAGGGACCAGGGCGAGGGTAGTTTGTTTTAAGGAAATAAACTATCATTCGTCAGAAGATGTACCACCACAATGGAAATAAAACACTTCCCACTTAGCCAAGTTTGGATTAAACCCGGTGCTTTCACTCAAAAGTCTACTGTACTAATCGTCTATAACCATTCGGCCGTGGAGACTAATGGGTTGTATATAATGTCCTGTTGGTGTAGGCCCTTTATGTGAGAGATAGAAATGGGTGTAAGCCCTGTATGTGAGATCTATAAGGTTCTCTTAAAGGAAAGGGTACGCGTGTTGATCATTCATATAAGATTCTGAAGTTTGTCTTTAGTTTTGTTGATCAAAATGTGGGATCTAAGTGTTTGTCTTCCAGTTTGTTAGTCAAACACGTGGGATTGTGGACTATTGGGCCAAAATAAAGGGATTTATAATTGAACCTTTACACCACGTGTATCGGAATAATGTATGTAAACAAGTTTGGCTACGTGGGTCAAAATAAAGAATGTAAACATTTTAATTTATGACTTTATACTACTACTTAAGAAAATGTCAACCAAACATTCTATTTATTTTTCTATCGCAGCCAATGCTGAAACAAATAAATATATTTTATTATTATAATCCGAAAGGATTATAAGCACTTACGCTAATGTGTAATGGTAAGATGATTGTGAGATGAAATGGAGGACCTACAGTTTAACGTGGAATCCGAACCACGGTGGAGGCCTGGCATTCCCCACATTCACAAGTTGTGAAATATCTTTGAATTGTTTGAAAAAACTATAGCTGAAAAATTGCTAAACGTATTGACTGGCATGACTTCTCTGAAGATCCTTGCTTTTCTTAGTGGTGCAGTAGACAACCGCTGACAATAGTTCCAAGGAACTGTTCTCAGCCCTTCTGACGTCATTGGAGACCTGTGATAGTAGAGAACATTGAGAGCGCCTTATGCTTTTGGTGGTTTCGTGTGACACTGGCCTGACTGATCAAAATCCTTCAATTAGACAGTATGATATAAATTAATCTACGTTAGCCTATCTACTAGCAGTGTTGCCAACGACCATATAAGTGCTGTAGCTAGATTAGTACCAGAAAGTCGCTAGATTGTCGCTAAAATAAAAATTAACAGTCGTCAAATGTGTCGCCAAATCAACGTAACGATGTAATTGTGATTTGTGAATGACAAATAGATAGTTTAGAGAATTTCTGTAGACCGAAGAAATGTATTATGCGTTCTTGCAATACGGTAGTTCAAAAATCAAAATTCTACATCATTAAAATTTAAAATAATCAACATTAACTTCACAGAAAATTAAGGAAAGTTGCCAGTTGCCAGTTGAAAATTAGTCGTTTCACACTCATAAAAGTCATGGACCGTTCCTCTGTAAGATTATAAACAGAATTAAACTTATTGATAAACTTCGTGGACCGTTCCTCTGTAAAGCTAAGATCAGAATGAAGAAAGAAGCCTTCTTTTTGAGTATATATTTAAATAAAATCTATTTAATTACAGGGGTCTTGGCGTGTTTAGGGTGGGGTCGCAATGCATTTTGAGGTTATAGCTTTGTATATACTTCTTAAGTGCCTTTAATAATTATGGGAAGGGTCAGAATAGAAACAAAAATTTAACCATGTTACGACCCCTTTCAACAACTACCAGATTCCTAACTTTATCTGACGATAGTAGATGCCCACGGCAGAACTACCTCGAGCACGGAGCCACCGGAACCGGTCATTCTACCCCTCAAACTTCAAGAGGGATAATATAAGTCCCACGTAAAATTCACCCAAACAACGAAAATATGTAAGGTAATTTATGATATGTGTTTAGTATATTAGGTTAGATTTAAGATTGATTAGATATATACTTAACGAGTTTAATATTGTAAATATAAACCCACATCGACTATCAAAATTGAACACTAAAAAGTGTAAATTTTTGAAAAGAGAGTGATATAGCTACTGAATACACCTGTGAGTCACCATATCACCAAATGATATTTTATCAATCACGATCACCGCTTTGCCAATCCAGAGTGGTCAGCGATCGCCATCTGGCGAGCGTATTGCAAAGCACAGGTCACTGATACTTTTTAGTTCTAGTCACTGGGGTGACGACAGTGATTAAAGTGTATCTGTGAAAAATCACTGTCATTGATATATTATCGGCCATCAAAAGGGAATGAAATCTAGAGAGAGGTGAACTTACTCCAGGAGAGAGGGCGAGCTTATTTTATTCGGGAGGAAGGGGACCCATCCACGCCCTTCCACCCCCCTTTAATGCCAGCACTTTTTAACCTAGATTTGTACGTGTTTTTTTTTTTCAAACTCGTTGGTCACTTTCACCAAACAAAATCAAAAAGATTACGTGATGGCAGTGATTATGAAGGTGTGGCGCCAGTGGAAATGTCAAACCTAAATTAAGATTAATTAACCATGCTATGGTGACCTCAGGAACAGTTTTCCTTTCGGGAAAAATACCTATGGTACCGCCGAGAACCGAATCAGGGACTTCTAGATCAATAGCCAGGGAGGGACACTGAACACTAGACCACGATGGTAATCGAGTCGTCTTGTACAGACTGTTTTTTCAACGAAAGGTCCGACACAGAATCATGGATCGGACCGTCATAGGTTAGACATGTCAGACGTAAGCACTATCATCGTCCATAGTGGCTATTTACGAGGCACACGAGGGCCTGTGAGATAGCCGCGTTGACGCGATGAACGTTTGTCATCGTCAAGTCGGAGAGTTTTAATTGAAGCCATGAGTGGTGATGTCAGCTCACGGATGGATGCCCTGGGCGACCTCCCGGTGGCAGATGCGCATCAACGTTGAGCTTCCTTCCACGCGTGAGGGCATAAACAGGAGGGATTTAAATAGGTACGTCTGACACTTTGTGATACAGGGAACTGTCATGGCTGCCAACCACCACCGTCTGATCCCTAAAACGCCACATCACTTCTTTAAATACGTCTGACACTTTGTGAAACAGGGAACTCATGGCTGCCAACCACCACCGTCTGATCCCTACAACACCACATCATTTCTTTAAATACGTCTGACACTTTGTGATACAGGGAACTGTCATGGCTGACAACCACCACCGTCTGATCCCTAAAACACCACAGCACTTCTTTAAATACGTCTGACACTTTGTGATACAGGGAACTGTCATGGCTGCCAACCACCACCGTCTGATCCCTAAAACACCACAGCACTTCTTTAAATACGTCTGACACTTTGTGATACAGGGAACTGTCATGGCTGCCAACCACCACCGTCTGATCCCTAAAACACCACAGCACTTCTTTAAATATGTCTGGCACTTTGTGATACAGGGAACTGTCATGGCTGCCAACCACCACCGTCTGATCCCTAAAACACCACAGCACTTCTTTAAATACGTCTGACACTTTGTGATACAGGGAACTGTCATGGCTGCTAACCACCACCGTCTGATCCCTAAAACACCACAGCACTTCTTTAAATACGTCTGACACTTTGTGATACAGGGAACTGTCATGGCTGACAACCACCGTCTGATCCCTAAAACACCACATCACTTCTTTAAATACGTCTGACACTTTGTGATACAGGGAACTGTCATGGCTGCCAACCACCGTCTGATCCCTAAAACACCACATCACTTCTTTAAATACGTCTGACACTTTGTGATACAGGGAACTGTCATGGCTGCTAACCACCACCGTCTGATCCCTAAAACACCACAGCACTTCTTTAAATACGTCTGACACTTTGTGATACAGGGAACTGTCATGGCTGCCAACCACCACCGTCTGATCCCTAAAACACCACAGCACTTTGAGTATTATCTTACTACCCTTTCGGGTTACATACATGTGAAGGGTACACAGGAAATAGAGGGAAAGTTCATCTTTAGCTCAAATTGAGATAGTGCTGCCATCTGTTAAGACAATCAAGAGACCTTTCTTATGCACTTTAAATTATGGTTTAAAGAGGTCTCTGTCTTATTTAAATAAAATCTTATACAACTGTATTTGCTGGGGTCCCTATGTGATTTGAGATATTGAAGTTGTCCTGTAAGTGTATGTAAAGTGACCTTCCCCCTATTTACCCTACACCCTTCATATGCACTTATTACGCTAATGTGCCAAGGACGAAACGTTTGGAATAATTGAGGACTTGTACTCTAATTTTCATGGAAAAAGAGAAATTAGAAAACCAACCTCAGTACACCTGACGGGGATTCGAACTCATGAACCAAACCCGGGACTCTCAGCCATGGGGTATAGCAGAAATATTTATCAGTTCCGGTTCTTGTTTAGGTTCTCCAATCAAACATTTAAAGGTTCTGGTTCCGGTTCTTTTAAATACATAACTTGACAAACATCCTGATACAAGGAAATATTGAGTGTTTCAAACTAAAAATAAGAAAGGTCATACAATGAAATTAAAAAAGTAGGTCTATTATAAAACTTTAGAACCTTCAAGATCCAACTCTATGAACCTAAAATATATTTATAGATTCAAAACCCAGTTCTGGTTTATTTTTAGGGTTCCTATTTTGGACTGATCCTATAATTATATCCATGTGTTGATGGTATATTAGTAAAATATATATATATAACGAATTAATCGAGTTTGGTAAACATCGGCTGAAATTATTTCTTTTTCGGCATATTGATCTCTAATCCAGTTTTAAATTAAAAGATAATCTTGTTTATTTAATTAAAAAGGGCAACTTAAAGGATGTGTGTCACCTTTTGATATTCAAACAATTATTATTAATATTAACATTTTCAAAATGGGCGCGCGACTGTTGACACAGTAGATGTAGAGTAGAGCGCATGAGCAGAAGCTCGTTTACTTACCGCAGATCACGTAAGCGTCCACTGGTCCACATCGCACGAATCGGATTTATTTAGATTCTGACTGCGCCCACTGCATTCGGAGCATACGTATTTCCAAACAATAATCGTCACTGTCCTAGGGCCGTATGCAAGAACGTCACTATGGATGCTAATACGTGGTGGCTACTGCCATATAACAAGGAGGTAACTGATTTTAATGCGAATGGTGCGATTGTCGGTGAGTGCGTCCACTGGTCCGCATCACAAGCATCCGGATTTAATCATCCTCACGGAATTCCGTCGGCATTGCCGATGTCCGATGCGTGCTATTCATGCGATGCCCACCACTGGAGCCAACCTAAACTCCCCAACCCTTCAAGCTACAGTACTTAGTAATTTTTTTTTTATCACTGTGTCATAGAGGAAAGTCGCCTAATTTGGGGAGCGTTTTGTAAAAATACTTTTAGTTAAAAAGAAATATGATAATACAATGAATATTTGAGACATAATTAGTTGTTTTATTGCCCTCACATTAGTGCAAAAGAAAATATCACTTATGAGCAAATTTTTAAGATTAAATAATTAAAAAAAAAAAATACGCCTCCCCAAATTAGGAACCCTAGGGCTCCAAATTTGGGAATGTTCAATTATCCTTACACAAAAAATTAATTATTTAGAAAAAAGTTCTTTTTGTAAGGCACAAACCACACACAAATTGTTTATTAGATGGATCAACACAATCTGTGTGTGCCCATTTGTTGCATACCACACATCGAACCCAATTCTCATCTTCATGGTCATAAAGAAAATAATCCTGCACAAATAATACATTCTGCATCAGATTCAATTTCAGTTTCCAAATCAAGATAGTCATCAGAATCAACTAGTGAAATATCCTCAAATTCTGTTGAAGATTCCGAATGTTTGGCAGCCCTTTTCTTACGACGGTAAACTGGTGTTTTCAATTCAGAGCGTTTCTTGATAGTCGTAGTCATACCGTTTCTCTTTGGTGAAGGACCCTTTTTCTGCGACTCTGCTAGCTGTTGTTTATAAGGTGATCCGGTGATGAGCTGGGCAGATGCAGTTCGGGACTTTATTGTAGTAGGCTGAATTTTTATAGTGGGAACTGATTTGATGTAAGACGCCCGGATAAGCCTTACTGAGTGGTTGTTACAGTAACAGGATCAGGATCATGGGATGTCCCTGGTTGAGGCTCCTGCAGGTCATCGAGCTGTTGTGGGCTCTCAGCATTGTTCTCTCCAGGCTCTCAAGGACAGCAAAATTCATGAGGTCGGAAGTTGTTCCTATTACAAGGAAACAATACAGTTTTGCGGAAATCACTAGCAGCCGCTTCAGCAGTCGCTGCCCTCATGTACGCTTTTCCAAAAATTTCCCCTATCTGGTAGACAGTGACCACTCGTTCAGGATTCCTTCGAATCCACTGCTCAACTTTCTGGGCGTAGTACGTCTTAAAAGGCCCCATAAATGAGACATCGAGTGGCTGCATTTTGTGAGTGGTAGGGACACACACACACACACACACACACACACACACACACACACAATGGCCACATGATTCTCTCGCCCCATGTTTATCACATCTATATTTCTTGTGGGAGAGTAGTGGCCATCTAATACGAGAATTGCAGGATTCTCCGCAGTAGGCTTCACGCTGTAAATAAAGTGACGAAACAAATCTGTAAATATATCCATTTGTGTCCAGCCAGATGGATGGTAAGAATAAATAGAGCCAGGGGGAGCCCCATCCATGAGTTCCATCTTCATGTTCTTTCGAGGGAATATCATTAATGGAGGAACAAAGTGGTCTGCAGGGCTCATACAAGTGACAACAGTTATAAGAGCCCCTCGTTCAGCCGCTTGAAGTGCTCCAATTTGTCGCTTTCCCTTCACAACTTTTGTGTTCTTATGTTGTACAATTGATATGCAGGTTTCGTCACAGTTGTATAACCTAGATGGAGAATTATTGATACTGTCCATTGCAAGTTCAAAAATATAAAAAAAAAACCTTGAAACTGCTTTTGAAGTGAAACTCTTTGCTCGGGCCATTGAGAGACTTTGAGGTGTGCGCACAGCAAGCTGTAGATTTCTTCTTAAGAAATTCTTCATCCATTTTTTTCCGGCCTGCTCATTCTTTTTGGAGAAGGGGTTCGCAATTCCGTTTTTTTACAGCAATCTGATATGCCATGCATTCATTGCTATGAAGAACGTTTTGGGTTCTTAATTTGGGAATCCATAAAATGATTATCTTTGGCATTCTGAAAATATGTTCAAATAGTTACTAATTTTAATAAATGTAACCTCTAAAGAAAGCCACTTTAATACCAATTATAACAAAATTAGCAAATATAGAAATGTAAATACCTTTGCTCTGTAATCTTGAATTTATTCGAGCTTAGCAAAAACTTTCAGGACACAAATAAAATGTTTGAGCTGACTGCACCAATACTCGTGGAGCTACTGCGCTGTTAACAGCCAAACAATGAGGAAGCGTCCTTTCCTTCAATTTCCAGTATTCGTCGATAGATAGCAGCACATCCTTACTCCAAATTATGTACCTCCCCAAATTAGGAACTCACCCCAACTTAGGCGACTTTTCTCTACTACCTGCTCAGGTTATATGCATATATGATAATTACTCTATTGGGGTAGGGATGAGGAAGGAAAGTATTCTAGAAGTAATATACCCGCATTTGCATGTAAGAAGAGTGGGAAACCATCTAGGGAAAACCATCCTCAGTATACTCGACCGAGATTAAACCTTAGTCTTCTAGTCATCAGCAGACCAGTCTAACACGAAAGTGACGCCTTAGAACATTCGGCCACTGAAGTGGTATCTAGCTATTTAATTAGGAGTACTACCCGCGCTGATAGACGCGCTGTTTTAAATGTCGTGATAATTTAGTCTGGTTTGTCAGTGCTGGGGAAGCTATAGGTTTGAGTCCAGGCCAGATGTATGAGGGATAGTTTTCATAAATGTTTTCCCACCTTTCTTTTGGCAAATTTGGGTACATTTCTTCTAATTATTGCTCTACCTCATTGAAGTAAATATCCGGTAGCCCTGACGTGCAGTAAGAAGGGGAGCACAAAAATCTAAACACCCAGTCCTCCTGTAGACAGTTTACAAAAACTAAAACACCCATTTCGTCTGTAGACAATTTACAAAAACTAAAACATCCAGTTCCCCTGTAGACAATTTACAAAAACATCCAGTTACTATGTAGACAATTTACAAAAAAATATCCAGCTTCCCTGCAGGCAATTTACAAAAACTGGAACACCCAATTTCCCTGTAGACAATTTACAAAAACTAAAACACCCAGTCTCCCTGTAGACAATTTACAAAAACTGGAACACCCAATTTCCCTGTAGACAATTTACAAAAACTAAAACACCCAGTCTCCCTGTGGACAAGTTTTATCACAGCAGCATTGAGGTGACTTGTTTCACTGTTTCTGTAAAATAACATACAAAACTAAAAAGAAATCACTATTTCGAGAAAATGAAAGAATGTGTATATCCCTTTATCTCTTTTTTTCCTTTATAAAAATAAAAGATATGTCTAGTCCAAGTACGAACAGAGGAAACACAGAGAGAAGATGAACATTCTAGAACATTATTCCACAGCTTTGGATTCAAAAATGTGAGGCAGAGAGAGAACAAGGGCGAGCTCCTGAGCAGACAGCAACTATTGATTTTCTGCCATTAGCTTTTATAGTCTTTATTATTTGGGCTGGAGCCATGAAATACTGCAACCCCAACGGCGCCCTTAAACTGGCTGGAATAGGACATATACTTGTCTCGTGGGATGGAGCTATGGAACACACCATGCTCTTATCATCAAAATTTTAAATGACAAACTCATACACCCATATTGTATTATTTGCACAAAAACCTTTTTCTCCTAGTCCTCGCTTAAGGTCGAACTAGGGATATCTAAACAAGTAGTCGACCCCTGTTGTAATTTGGCAGCGGGAAAAAGAATCAGACAAAACAAAATGGGAATAATTTCCTCATATTTTTCAAGTTAAAAAAATGTTTTTTTACCATGTAATTTTGTCGTAAAATTGTATTTTTAAGCTATTTGAAAACTATTTTTAATTTTTGTTTATTCTTTTATACACCGGCTAGACAGCGCCACTTTACTTTTGTCAACAAACTCATAAAAAGAGTGTATTAACAGAGATAATAAAATCTTCTTTTCTGCAGAAAAGTTAGAACCAAGTCTTAACATTTTAGCTCAGTCGGAAGCGTGTTTGATTCCTGGCATGGCCGAAAAATATATAATTGGTGAAATGTGGGTTTCCCCTCTAACAGTAATGAATTAACGCCCGGGGGTTGAGTGTTATGTCTTTTTAGAGTTAAGTTACTTTATAAGTCGTGTGCTGATATAAATCTGTTGGTTCAGAAAGTACATGTTAAATAAATACCTTAAATAAATATAAATAAAGTTATAATAAGTTTAACTTTTCCTCTGAATGGTTCAACAAATTTTATCATACATTTCTATTTATTCCGCCAAGGAGTTATAATAAGTTTTAACTTTTCCTCTGGATGGTTCAACAAATTTTATCATACATTTCTATTTATTCCGCCAAGGAGTTATAATAAGTTTTAACTTTTCCTCTGGATGGTTCAACAAATTTTATCATACATTTCTATTTATTCCGCCAAGGAGTTATAATAAGTTTTAACTTTTCCTCTGGATGGTTCAACAAATTTTATCATACATTTCTATTTATTCCGCCAAGGAGTTATAATAAGTTTTAACTTTTCCTCTGGATGGTTCAACAAATTTTATCATACATTTCTATTTATTCCGCCAAGGAGTTATAATAAGTTTTAACTTTTCCTCTGGATGGTTCAACAAATTTGATCATACATTTCTATTTATTCCGCCAAGGAGTTATAATAAGTTTTAACTTTTCCTCTGGATGGTTCAACAAATTTTATCATACATTTCTATTTATTCCGCCAAGGAGTTATAATAAGTTTTAACTTTTCCTCTGGATGGTTCAACAAATTTTATCATAAATTTCTATTTATTCCGCCAAGGAGTTTAAACAAATTAACACATTAAGATCAGTACAACACCTAATTATTGAGTTTTATGTAAAAAAAACACATTATTTAAGGCTATTGTAGTCTATTATTTGTTTTTCTGACAACTCAGTATGGCAGACTATTTGAGGCCGATTGCTCAAAATAAAAACATTTTGAATGCTTCTCAGTAGATGAGTAATTTAAAAAATACTGTATAGGAGCCTATTGTAGCTAAGTGTCTTGAGTTGTCCCCGTAAACTCTTGAAAACCGTGGTTCGAATCTGGGGGATACTGACAAATACTTTTATTGTTTGTAGATGGGTCGTCATGCTCTCCAATTAGAAAATATTCAGTTTCTAAGTCAAGGTATATAATTTTAGGCTTACGAGTACTAATTTAGGTTAAGCTAGTTTGTAAATCGTCTGATCATACAGTCTACGTTAGATACTCCCCCAAATTTAGAAAAAAAAAAATAAACTTAGTTTAGTATTATTTTCTATCACCCTAACGGTGGGCACGTGCACCAAGACGACATTCTCTTGTCTGGTTTAATGGTGGTGGAGAGGTGACGGGATCGTATCCCAGTTAGTTGTAGGTCTACTGTATTTCCCCCCCCCCCCTAAATAGTTTATTTTAGTTCCACGCAAATCCTGGTACATTTTTCAAAACTCCACGTTTCTCATCCTTGCCCCATTCGTGTAGTAAAATACGGACAGCCCTGATGAGTAAGGTCGAACGTGGTGAAAACAAAAACAAATAATGGGGTTAAAAGTACAGAAAATACAAATAATATTTTAAAAATTGGCATTGAATAATATTACTATATTTTAAGAACTATATTACCTGCTACAGTGGCCGCATAATATAAGGCGTCACTCTCGTGTTAGACTAGATTGCCGATGACAGGGAGATCAGGATTCGAATCCTGGCTGGGTGCATTGAGAGTTGTTTCGCCAAATACAATTTTCCACTTTCCCTCCCCGTAAATGCAGGTATACTTCCCCTAAATTTAACATTCATCATCCCTAGCTCATTAGCATAATTAGTACATATGCGTGTGACCTGCACAGGTAGTAAGACGCGGTGCTAAAAGAAATAATATTATAATATCCGTTAAAATCTGTCTTCTTTCGTATTTTTACCCTAACTCTTCGGGATATACACATTTAATTACATCAATTGAGTATGGATGAGGGAGGGTGGAAAACCCTTTATGAGAAACCACCCTGAGAACACCCGTTCAGGATTCGAACCCTGACCTACCCTTTACCGGCAAACCTGACTTGTCCGTGTGCCCACCACAACAATATTTCAATAGTGACAAGTGCAGATCCCACGACAATAAATTGATATATGGAAATAGCTTTGGAAACTTTTGTAACTGTCTTTCTTGACGCGTTTATACTCTCGTATAAATGTCAACCGTTTTGTCCTTCTTTGGGATAAAACCAGGTTAAAAAGTAGTAATAGGCCACTTGCAACATATTGTTTGACAGGTTAATGAGTTTACATATTTAGGAACAATTTTAAATAGCAATAACGATATTAGATTGAAAACAAAATCAGTCTAGAAATGCATGCTACTACTCGGTCAGTAAGTTGTCGTCTCGCCTGTCTTCAAGGAATGTACAACTCAGAATATACAAAACAATAATTTTACAGATTGTTCTCACTGGGTGTAAAACGTGGTTTCTTATCTTACATGACGAAAACAAGTTTAGGATGTTCGAAAACAAGGTGCTTAGGAAAATATTTGGTACAGAAGGGTTGAGGCTACTGGGGAGTGAAGGAGATTACGTAATGATGAGTTAAAGACTTTGTACTCATAACAACACATTGTTAGGATAATCAAGTTTTGTAGATTACGTTGGACAGGACATGCAGCGCGAATATCAGAAACTAGAACCTTGTTCAGAGTACAGACTGGTAAACCCAATGGGAGGAGACCATTGGTAAGACTTATACGTGGATGGGAGTATGACATTAGAATGGGCCTGAATGAGATAGGGTGTAATGAGGTGGACTGGATAGAACCAAGGGAGGTTTAGGGTGAAAGACGTGGACTGAATAAAACTAGCTAAATATAGGGATAGGTGGCGTACTTTTGTTTGTGTGGCAATGAACTTTCGAGTTCTAGTGCCATGAGTAAGTAAGTAAATACTTGCCTTAATTAAACTATAAACCTACCTCAAATCATACTAATTGAATGAAATGAATCGATCACTGACCTTGTCAGCTGACAACAGTTTTGCATACTCGTTTGTTCAGTAGAAACTCTTGGTGCATAAACATTGTATGTATTAATCTCTCACCTCATTGCGTGAGGTTGTATTGAACTTTAAATTGTTGTGTGATATCTCGATATATAGTTGTATCATCATCATCATCATCATCATCACATCATCATCATATCATAATTTCCCAAGTTAGTTACCCGGGTGTGGTACACAAGCGCTCGGCCACTTCTTCCTGTCGTATAATTTTTGTTCCTCAGTTTGTACAGATTAATTTTATTCTGTAACCCCCTTTGATGGTCGAGTGATCTAAAGGCTTAACTCTCGCCATTGACTGGACGACCTTTGAAAGTGAGATCGGGGTTTGAATCCTGGTTGGGTATACTGATTGGTTTTACTTAAATGTTTACCCACTTTTTCTTCACGCAAATACAGGCATACTTCCTCTAAGTTCAACTTATTCATCCCTAACAGATTAACAAAATTAGTACAAAGTCCGTATAAGACGAATGGTGACAAAAAATGTTTTTTTTTGCTACGCGTCATTTTACTCGACTGGGCTATTGGCGTATTTCACTTTAATGTGGTATGGATTAGGAAGGTAAAATTTAGGTATGAGCTATCCGAATTTGATTCTAGGTAGAGGGAGAAAATGAAAACCATCTAAGTACAAAAATCTGGGATTTGAGCCCCGGCCTACCACAAACCAGATAGATAAGATGAAACTAGAGCCTTTATCCGCGTGCCCACCGTTGCGGTTATTTAGTTATGTTCTCTGAAATACTAACACCACCTTGTAGGTAATCTATGTTTAGAAGATACCTTCATCAAAATGGCTTATTTGCTGCTTAGTAAAATATTAACAAATAATGAGTACACATTATTATAAGATAGGTCCTAACAGAAAAAAAACCTTGCTGACTAATTTTGGAAAATGGTGGGGGGGTCAAAACTCTTGTTCTATTAATGATTACAACCCAACTTTATAACTTATGCATAATTGCAACAAGAAAAAAGGAAGATATTTTCCACTCGCACATCACACACATCACCTACTATATATTATATAAATAAATTTATAATGGTTTTAAATACATTTTATCGTACATATACGAATATATTAATATAAATAATTTATATATATTAATATAATATTTTCATATATATTATATAAAATTAATTTATTTAATAATACATTCTTATTATTAAATAATTCTATTAATAATTATAATCATGATTAATACATAATCTATATTAATTTTTTATACTTAATAGTTATACTTAATGCTCCCTCATTTTATAAGTTTAACACATAATATGAGGGTTAGTATGTATTATATATATTTTTTTTTTTTCGAGGAAGATTCTAGATTTGTTAAAATCTCAAAAACTGTTTCTTGAATACAATAATTATGAAGACTTTGACAAACATATGACAAAATTACTATTAATTTACTAAAGTGTTATCGTTGTTATTTGTGACGTAGTAGACAAGACAAACAAAATATCACTTTTCAGTGACATCATAATTTAAACAGCTTTTTTTTCTTTCTAAAATTAAATTTTTTATTCGAGAAATATAGGATTCGTCCCATCTATAATTTTTCACAAATGGTTTTCCACTATTTCTCCATTCGAATGAGGGTATATTTTCTTTAAAACTCTACCTTTATAATCCTTATTCTACTAGTAAAAATTCTTCTGATAGCCCGGACGGGTAGTGAGACCTGGTTGAATATTCCAAACAGTTACTACATTTCTTGGTACCTGCATTATTTCGATAAGACCTAAAGACAGCCTCCTTAACCACTCGGCTACAGAGTTAGTTTATAAAATGACAAACGAAACTTACTCCCCTAACTTTGACTAATTATTGTACCTGTGTAGAACAGAGCGGTGTAGCCTAAAGGTGGGTTTAGACCAAACGAACAAGAACATAGAGTAAGAGCATTCGTTCGTGCTCTTTTAGTGTAAACGGTGATTTGACAAACTGCTACTAAACTTGTTTACACCAAAATAACTATTCATAGAACAGCAAACGCGAGGGAATGTTAGCAAATGCTTGTCGCGCGTGTAGGTTTAGACCTAGCGCGCGAGTGAATGCTCAATTCTCAGTTATTTCTATATACCAACCTACAGTGCAATGTCTGACGAAGACATTATAATTGTGGCTGCTAGTTTTAATATATTGCACCAGTTAAAAAAAAAAAGAAGAAGAAAAAGACGGCTGTGATTGACATCTCTGCTACAAAGTCGAAGACAGCTTAGTATTGAAAATTCACTTATTGATATGCGTTTGCAAGAAGAAACTGGTCAGTTTCAAAACTTTTGCAGAATGGCATCAGAGGATTTTGATTACTTATTATCTTTGATTGACATAAATATTTTAAAAAAAAATTACAAAATACAGAAATTCTATTTCTGCACAGCAAAGGTTTGCTTTGACTTTGTGATTTTTGGCAACGGGTGATTCTTATCCAAGCCTAATGTATCTTTTAAAAATGTCGAATGAAAGAGTATGCAATGTTATTCTTGAAGTGTGTACGGTTATAATTGAAGGACTACAAGATTTTGTTAAGGTAGGTTTTTAACTTTTTTTTTTTACGAAAGCAATCTCACGACATGTATAGTATCTGCAATAAAATCAACATTATTGAAGTGTGTAGGCATAATTTTTGACCCTTCGCATATGGATTATTTTTTTAAATCTTCAAGATGAGAGGGTATAAATAAGATATTTGACTTTAACGTTTAGCTTGCTTATTTTATTTTTTCTTCATTTTTAGACACCGTCAACAGAGAAGAATGGTTGAGAATTGCACGTAGATTTGAAGAACAGTGGAATTTTCCTAACGCAATTGGTGCTATCGACGGAAAACACTGTGTTATACAAGCACCAATCAAAAGTGGAAGCGATTTCATCAACTTCAAATCTACTTTCAGTATTGTTTTGATGGCTGTTGTAGTTGCTGATTATAATTTAATTTATTCTGAGGTCGGTTGCCAGGGTCGAATATCCGTTGGGGGGAGTGTTCAGAAATACATTGTTCGACCAGAAACTTCAAAATGATGACTTAGCTGATAACTATCTTCCCAGAACACAACAAAAAGTACCTTACATATTTGTTGCAGACGATGCATTTCCATTACAAAGACATATAATGAAACACATATACTGGTACTCATGATAAGGGCTCGGACAAAATAAACTATAATTTTCGCTTATCAGAGCACGTGGCGTAGTTAAGAACGCCTTTGGTATTCTTTCGTTGTCTTCCGTATATTGAAGGAAACCTATGTTGCTGCAACCAAAGAAAGCTTCAATTGTTGTGATGACATGCATTTACTTGCACAATTTCCTAATGAAAAGAAAGGCATCTCGTAGCCAATACGCTCCAATTGGAACATTTGATGGAGAGGAAAGCAATAATATTAGTCTCGGCGAATGGAGAAATGATACAAGCTTGTCGTTTTTGCCTCTTCGTACCGTTGGATGCAGACATACTGAATATTGTGAAGCTACAAGAAACAGTTATTTACGATATTTTTGCGATACAGATTGTTTACCATGGCAAAATAATGTAGCATAGGTGTGCTAAAATAAAGTTCAACAGTGAAAATCAAATAGTATTTTATTTAACATTTTAGAGAACTTACAAAAAATTGAATAAGGAACGGTAAATATTATTTAGAAGAAAAAAATGTTCTTACTTGACTGTTTCTCTTGTTCCTATCGTTATGTTAATAATAATAATAAATTTCAAATTAGAACAAATATCTGCTATATGTAATTTTAACTGTTTATTTGAATAAACTTTGCAATATGTTTAATTTTAGTCAATTTGTATTACCAAATTTTCATCTTTATTTCACATTGACCAATTATTGTCATTTATTCAATCACTTTTTTTACTCTTATTTAATATGATCTAATAAATAAGAAATATTTCTTATTGTAGTCAATATTTTATCTACTACCCAACATAATATTTGCTATATTTTCCAATATAATTGTGTCCAAATTACTTTAGTTTTGTCAATAAAATTAAAAGTACTGTTTTGTCAATAAAATTAAAAGTACTTATCTATAAATGTGCCTTGGATTACAAGCTAATTTGTACTCTCTTCCGAGAAAGTATTTATAAAGAGTTTTAAAGTGTTTTCGTGTGCTGTACATTGAGAATCCATGCGTGTTTCCAGATCTAGCTGATAATCTTCTGTTTTGAGATTTGTTTGCGTGCGTGGTTGAGCCTGTGACGACAATTGTCCTTGAGGAGATGATCCTGACTGTGACGTTAGGAATATGAGGATGGTGATGGTGATGTTATAGAGCGAGGATCGTCATATTTCCCCATATCAGCTTTATATAATATACTAGATAGCTGTTGCCCGCGGCTTTGCTCGCGTGGAAGTTGATTATATACAAATACGAAAATATACATATGTATTTACAGATTAATTTAAAATATTACGTTACGTTGATGACCATAACTTGACCTCAGATCAAAAATAATGCAAGTCCGATACAAACTTTCACCCCCTTTTTCATCCCTTATTAAATAAAATTTCCAAAATTCCTGAAACACGTATTTATTTGTTTTACGTCAATAACCGAAATACAAAATTTTATTTATGTAACTTTCAAAATGACGGACTTTCATACATATTATCATACATATTATCATCCCCTATTTTGACCCCTTTGGAATGGAATTTTCTAAAATCCTTTCTTAGTGGGTGCCTACATAACAAAATGAATATACAGTCCGAATTTCATGCTTGTAGCCTTGATAGTTTGCGCTCGGCGATGATGAATCAGTCAGTCAGTCAGTCAGGACATGTTATTTTATAAGTATAGATTTGATATCAAATATTCAATGGTACTTTTTGTGTAGGCACTGTACTTTCTATGTTTCATAGCTACGTGTTCTCCAAACACCTAGCTTTCGTCTCTGCGATTGGAAATAGTTTGTTTTTTCAAACATTTATAGGCATCTTCAACTCTGGGATCTTCTGAGCACTTTTTTTTAAAACTTCTTCTGGCAAGAAGATGAAGCAGAAATTGTTTTTGTTTCGAGTTTATTGTCGTCATAGTTGGTTGTATTCTGTTTTTCGAATCATTCCTCTGCTGTTTGTGTAGGTTCAGGCTCAACCTGAAAATAATATGATAGAACCCTTATAAAAATGAGTATGTAAATAATATTATTGTTACAAATTAAATTTCAAAAGTCAATAAACACACAATCATAATAACGAACTTTCACATTTATAGATTAGTAATAATTTTGAAAATAGATCCGGTAGAACTCGAGTTTTTTCAAACATACAAACAGACATAAATCCAGACAAACTATCTCGTATATTAATATAGACAACAGGGGTGGAGGTACGTACAGTAGCCCCGTGGCTTCTTTGGTGCTGACTTCTGACAGCTGCTAAACATATGTTTTTGCAGATCATATAGTTCGGCGTAGGGATACATAATTTGGTCTGGTAACTTTTCAAAGCCGTCAACCGTCGGCTGTCAGTCAGCACCAAAGAAGCCATAGGGCTACTGTATTAGCAACCCTCACGTCCGTAGAGAGGGTGAGGAGTGCAGGAGGTTTGGAGGTCTTTGGGGGCACTATGTTAAGAGGGTCTCTAGGGGTGCTAGTTTTTAGAAGAAAAAGATGAAATGGACAATTTAATATTCTTTTTCACTTGAGGACGGAATACATAGTACTGTATTTCTCTTGAACCATCTTGGAAAGTGGGATTTGTTGTATGGACGTGAGTGGTCCAGCCAATAGCCATGCCCTTTGTATTATATGGGGGCTGGATAGTGTTAGGGGAGAAGGAATCCATGTTGGCGTCAGCACCAAGTCCTATCAAGCTGGAACTAAAGCACCAATATCTAGTATCTATCATGATGGACGGTGAAGGGGGGTGTTTAGCATTGCAAGCCCAACAAAGATTAGCGAGGGTGGTTTTCCCTAAAAAAAAAAAATTCACCCTCACTCCACGCATATGTGGGTGCACCTCCTTTCAACTTTCCTATTCCCTAAAACATTAGCGTAATTAATACATAAGCATATAACCAGAAAGGGTGGTAAGACGTGGTGCTAAAAAAATGTTGGCTAAGCGGCGGGGAGATGTAAGGGGTGTATTGATTTAAGTCGGGGGCAGACATTGGGGGGGCAACCAAATCAAGCTCCGCAACTGTGCAATAATAGTATGTATTGAATGTATTGCCTAGCTAGTAAAAACAAAACATTTAAAATAATTTCTTAAATTAGGCTACAATTTCTTAATATCAAACAAAACCGACGTCAAGCATTTGAATAAAAGAACTATAAAGATGTATCCAAGGAAATACTCACCTTGTTATTTGGATTTGAAAGCGTTGTGTTGATAGTTGATCTTGGTTTATGCATGTCCAATAAAAATGGCATACTAGTGTAGGCGTACCATTTCGATTTATATGTACTCTCTGCCCCACTGCCAATTTTCGGTAGCATGCTCTTTTGACGTTCTCGTTGGTAAAATGCTAGAAGTGAGTCGGTTTTCTTCTTTACTTCATCAACTCGACATTTCATTATGTTTCCGATGGAATTCCAGGCATCCTCTTTTATTGAATTGTTTTTGTACTCTCCAGCAAGAGGGTCCCAAAGACATCTATACTCTTTATAATGTTCTATAAGCTGCGGGCACAAATCATTATTCCAATCCATATTTGTTCTCTGTTCGAAATTATTATTTAACAGGAAGCTAGCTTGTAAATACTTGCACCGAACAAAAGAATCCTTTGATAAAACGGCCAGTCGAGCGAGCGCGTGTGAACCCGAAGAAATGCTCCAAGAAACTGTTCGTGCACTCTTTTCGTTGTTTGGAGCAACCGAGCGAGCATTCTTAGAGCATTCATTCCCATTTTGGGCGAATATACTCGAACATACTAGAACACTGAAAGAATGCTCGCTACACGTTTACACCAAGAGAATTCAGGCGTAGTGGGGGAGGAACGAGCGTTCGCTCGGTTGGTCTAAATGCGCCTTAAAGAGATACTGGAATGTTGTACATGAGGAGTTAGATGAGTGGGGGTTGAGTTGAGTAGAGAAAGGGGGCCGGGCCACCCCCTAGCAAGTCCTTTATTGATCTGCTCGCTAGAGTACACTCGCTGGCTGGCTGGCGTCTAAGGGAGCGGCGTCCATGTGGCGCCGTGACGTCATCTCGCTTTCTCACACGCTAGTGGTCTTTACTTGAATGAGGGACTATTAAAACCCCTCTCCCCCATTCCCCTTATTCACACACATGTTTTGGTTTGTATCAGGAGGTTCTAACAATACTGGTTGGTTGGGTATCTTTAAATTAAATAGATCAATAATCGTATATAAATATTATTGGAATTATTGTGAAATAAGCACCCACTTAGCTGCCGGTCAATAACATTCAGATCAGAATCTAACACGTTATTGCACACCTAATCCCAGACTCCCAGGTCAGACTCAAGCACTCTAGCTCACATTAACCCCAGGGCTCCAGGTCAGACTCAAGCACTCTAGCTCACATATAACCCAGACTCCCAGGTCAGACTCAAGCACTCTAGCTCACATATAACCCAGACTCCAGGTCAGACTCAAGCACTCTAGCTCACATATAACCCCAGACTCCCAGGTCATACTCAAGCACTCTAGCTCACATATAACCCCAGACTCCCAGGTCAACTCAAGCACTCTAGCTCACATCTAACCCCGGACTCCAGGTCAGACTCAAGCACTCTATCACATATAACCCCAGACTCCCAGGTCATGACTCAAGCACTCTAGCTCACATATAACCCCAGACTCCAGGTCAGACTCAAGCACTGTAGCTCACAATAACCCAGACTCCCAGGTCAGACTCAAGCACTCTAGCTCACATATAATCCCAGACTCCCAGGTCGACTCAAGCACTCTAGTCACAATAACCCAGACTCCCAGGTCAGACTCAAGCACTCTAGCTCACATATAACCCCAGACTCCCAGGTCAGACTCAAGCACTGTAGCTCACATATAACCCCAGACTCCCAGGTCAACTCAAGCACTCTAGTCACATATAACCCAGACTCCCAGGTCAGACTCAAGCACTCTAGTCACATCTAACCCCGGACTCCCAGGTCAGACTCAAGCACTCTAGCTCACATCTAACCCCGGACTCCCAGGTCAGACTCAAGCACTCTAGCTCACATCTAACCCCGGACTCTCAGGTCAGACTCAAGCAATCATATCCAACCCCAGACTCCCAGGTTAGACTCAAGCACTCTAGCTCACATCTAACCTCGGACTCACAGGTCATACTCAAGCACTCTAGGTCACACCTAATCCCAGACTCCCAGGTCAGACTCAAGCACTCTAGCTCACATCAAACCCCAGACTCCCAGGTCAGACTCAAGCACTCTAGGTCACACTAATCCCAGACTCCAGGTAATCTCAAGCACTCTAGGTACACCTAATCCCAGACTCCAGGTCAGACTCAAGCACTCTAGCTCACATCAACCCAGACTCCCAGGTCAGACTCAAGCACTCTAGGTCACACCTAACCCAGACTCCAGGTAATACTCAAGCACTCTAGGTCACACCTAATCCAACTCTCAGGTCAGACTCAAGCACCTAGGTCAGACTCAAGCACTCTAGCTCACATCAAACCCCGGACTGCCAGGTCAAACTCAAGCACTCTAGCTTACATCTAACCCCGCTTTTACATTATATTAAGAGCTAAAAGTGCCACTTATGGGAATCCAGTTAGTCGAAAACATCCATTGTTGAATGGCTGATTGTATACATAAAGTCACATGTATTGTACATATACATTTAATGATCCGAAACCTACCGCAACGCCCTCGCGTTTCATTTTCTATACCTATGTACCAACGTCGAAGGAGTAGGCCTACCCTATACGTACAATAGTTTAATATAGGTCTGCCAACTATTCATTTATCTAAGTAGTTGATGTGACTTTGCGGCCTACTAAAGTTACTCATGGATTTATTATGATAACTTCTTTACGGCGGGATTACGATACACTTAAAGTCTACGTAACATTTACGTAACGTAATGTAAAAGTTATCGTGTTTTAAATGGAGGTAATTACGATGCAGCTAACTTAACTAAAAAGAGTCGTCCCCGGAGGAACTTAAACGTTACGTGAACTTTAACTGAAGGGTGCCACTAAATTGTTCTTACCAGCCAATAATGTTGCGATGAATGTTAACAGGGCTATAAAGCACTTCATTTGTTTGTTTATGTAATGCAGGCGACTTCTCCGATATAGTTTGTGTGTTTGCTCAAGTCTCGTGAACACTTATAAGTCATATACTCTTATTACACTTAATTTTGTATTATCATTATTGCTATTATTATTATTATTATTATTTGTTCTATCTTACAACAGGTCCATTTCTTTTGTGAGTCAACATAGACAACCAATGCACCCTGTCCTCTGCAAGTACTTGTAGCCTAATAAACCTTAAATTCTTGGGTTTCATTTTAGTGAACAATTTGTTTTCAAACAGTCCAAATCTTTTGTTAGCACTTGATCGAGTTATTACAATACCTGATTCCTGATTATACACCTCATCTCTTTAAGTTTGAACGTTAAGCTGATCATGATTCTGAAATAACTCTTAAAGAGAAACAGCATAGAGTACTTCACACAAGCGATCAGGCTACGTTTTATTTTAATAAAATGACTCGCACTGGTGGCTTCGCAAAGGTATGTTATTCTGAAAATTGAAAAATGACACCTGGCAAACGAACCCGGGACCTTTGACTTACTACGCCAATACTCTAACTACTGAGCTATACAGGAATCGTCCCGTGCCCAGGGCCATTCTTCACTCATATTTTATTTTAATGCAGTCTACGATTATTTCCACACGCCAATCATCGATTCTGCCTTAAAATATGAGTGAAGAATGGCCCTGGGCACGGGACGATTCCTGTATAGCTCATTGGTTATAGCATTGGCGTACTAAGCCAAATAAAGGTCCCGGGTTAGATTCCCGTTTCCAGGTATAATTTTTCAATTTTCTTAAATATGATACATAGAGGGAGTAATCCTCACTAAAAGCATAAATAATACCTTTGGCTATTCTATTCTTAAAGGTATGTTAGTTTGTGACTCAGTGCAGGATGTTCGGAGTTTGGATCCAGGATGGGTGTATTGTGCTGTTGCAACCCTTAGTGATTTCCCACCCTCCCTTCACGAAAATGTATGTTCATTTCCTATTTATTGTACCATCTTCATCTCTACGCCACTGATGCAAATATGAGGATAACCCGTATGGGTAGTAGGATGGGAAGCACAAACAAAAAAAATACATTGATGTGATATTCATACGCAGTTATATAATATATTTATTGTTCTATGCGTCTTATTGTCCATGATGACTACGCGTTATATTGTTCGTTAGGCTACGCGTCATATTGCCCGTTAAGGCTACGTGTCATATTGTCCGTTAATGCTACGCATCATATTGTCCGTTAGGGCAACGCGCACCTCCATATTTTTTTTAGCACCGCGTCTTACTACCCGTTTGGGCCATACACTAATTATGATAATGTGTTAAGGATGAGGAAGTTTTAATTGAGATGAATTGTACCCAAATTTTTATGTAGGTAGAGTGAAAAATCATTTTGAGAAAAAACATTCCAGGGATTGGGATACGAAATTGGATCTTCCCGTCATCGGCAGTCTAACATATTTCTAGAGTAATGCCTCAGGACTACACAATCTAAGTATATGGGATGAGGCAGAGGAATTTGATGAAAATGAACCAAAATTTAGTTTGGTAGAGATGAAAGTATCAATAGCTGAAGAGAAAAGGTAACGTATCAATCTCTTTCAGACCCCACGGCTTAAAATACAATGCTCTGTGTCGTTTTATGGAACTACTTCTTTATTCTGTGTAAGCTGATAATATCTTTTGACCTTCACCTACAACCACCTTATGTCATGTCAATAAGAAAGAGCGGAAATAAAACTACGAAACTTCTTATCTCAAGGTAAAGAAGAAAGCTCGCTGCCATGCCATGTTTCATCAAGTCTCTAGTTGATTTACGACTTCTTTGGTGCTGACTGACAGCTATGAAAAGCTACCAGAGCAAATTATGTATCTCTACGCCGAACCACATTATCTGCAAAAGTATATGTTTAGCAGCTGTCACTTTTGACAGTCAAAATTTAGGTCTATACAAGAAACATCTATGACAGTTTTATTTATGTTTTAGTTTTTATTTATTTTTGACCTTGATATGTTAATGTGAGGCCTAGCTAGTATCAATATTACTAATTTTTTCTACAATATTTAAAATTCTATTATTTAATCCCATATTGGTTTCTATTACAAATAAGTCATATTTGTTATGAACTGGCTTGTACCTTTAAGGGTTTTCCAACGAGGTCGCAGGAAACCCTTCCACATAATATCCGTAGGACCTACTGATAAATAAAAAGCTACCCTAATTTAAAAAAAAATCTATTTTAAATTCACTACTCTTAAACAGTTAACTAAGTTTCTTATAAAACTACAATAACTTATCACTTGAAGACTGAAGTCTTAGCCTAGTACTTATTTAATAATCACTGAGAAAGACTCGCTAGTATTTTTTATCACACTTCACAGAGGTTCTTCAAATACTATAAAAATCCTAAAACTTGAGGTTAGGCCTAGAGGTCAGCACAACACAATCTTGGGGGTAAATGATATATTTTCTAGTCTTGATACACAGACTTGAATTTTCGAAAAATATTTAATGATCACTGAGAAACACTAGCTATTTTTTTTTATCACACGCTTCAATATTATATTGGAAAAATAATTATTTAAAGATCACTTAAAAACTGTTTATTCTCCAAGTATAACACGCTCACACACCGAACTAATATTCACAAAAGAGCACACGGATTATCCTAAGTAGCCGAATTAATATTAAAAAAAAAACACTGTGTTATTAAAATTTGTAATAAAATTATTAACAGTAACATAGGCACGCCAAAATACTCAACAATAAAATATTTTGTTAACTTCAACTTGTGGACACATGCACGTAGTTTTATTAATTGTATTTTATACGATCATTCACTGTTATAATGTATATTTAAAATTATTAGATTTTGGTTATGAGAATTACCGTTTGGTTTTTGGTATAGTTTTGAAGTTAGCGTCTGCTGTTTAATTCATATTAATTATTAAAAGCAAAAGCTCGTTAAAAGTGGCCTTAGATGCAAAAACAAATATGGCCACTGAGTGAAAGTTATGCTGCCGGTTGGTGACGTAGGCGACCTTGTTGCCGGTTGGATGGCGAGTGGTATTAATTCTCGTGTTTACAAAATTTATACTTTATATTATTTCACAAACATTTCGTATGTCTTTTTCTCTTTACTATCACTTACTATTTATTTATGTTAAATATATGTGAGGTCAGTTATAAAAAATATAAATAACTGAATATAATACCATTAAATGTATAATTTCACGCTCTATTTAACCTTTAATTGCCACAAGAGTTAAAAGAAAAACTATAATAGATTTATTAGACTATTATTTCTTAAATTTGATTATAGAAAATACAATTCTACCGTAATCCTTAGAGAAGTATTCTTAAAAGTGATTGATAATATTTTTAGTGACAATAATAGTAATACTTAGCAAATAATAATTATTTCAAAGTATGTCAACAAAAGTAACTTCCAGACAATGTTGGAATTACTTATAAAATCTTCTATACACTGAATAAGCCGGTCACGGACCAGTTCATCCCGAGATTCTTGATTAAACTGCGGGTACGCTTCCATTGCTAAACGCTGCAGGTCAATTGCGAGTGTTGTTAAACGCTCGTTTGTCTTGCGGTTACGTGAAACAAACGCCGCTTTCTTTAAATCTGGCAATAATGGTTTTTTGAAAACAATCCAACTCGGAACACACTTTATCAAAATCTGTTCTGTCTTTATCTGTGAGAGAACGGTAGACGCTTTGCGCTGACCCAGTAAGGGATAGTCCCAAAAACAAAGGACGTGATTCCTCCTTCCACCCATTAGCTGCGGCCAAGAGCTCGAAAGTATAGAGCCATTCTTCAAACGACTCATCCGTGTCCCCACTAAATTTGGACGGAAACAAAGCTGAACCAGCCATAGCGCTAAATAATAAATACCGTCACAATTATCTATAATAGTGAATAGTACCGTTCAGTCACACTAGCTATCAGGTAGCACACACGCACAAAATACAGAAAACATAATAATAGTAATAATATGTAATGATTTTGGAAGCACATCCACTACTAAACACTCAAATTAATAACAGTACTAAATTACAAGTTAATAATAAACTATCGTTCTAAGCGTATCACTTTTATACGAAACTATTACACACACCGCATGCCACCAGTGTAATGTTTGTTTAACACGTACTCTACCAGCCTAGACGCCGCTCCAAGGCCAGAGCTCACACTACCCGGCTGGCGGGATCTGTCGCCAACCCTTCTGTCTTGGTGAACACTAGGGGAGGAGAATTGTCCCGTTATAACGTTCCCCCCTACCTGCTTGTTTACAGTCAGTGCTTGTCACTACACTAATAAAAAAAGGATTATTTTATTTTGGGAATCAGGCAATGCTGGTTTCCCGTGTTGGCAGTTGCTGGCCAATGTCAATAGACTCTATAATCAAAAGTAAATGTTTACTGGCCCTTTGGCAAAACTTCAGTAACGCTTGTTTATGGTAAGTCTTAGCTCTTTCCCAAACCCAGTCCAAGAACGTTTAATTAAATCAAACAGATGGACATTTTGTATCGCTGGTGTTACTTTCCTCCAATGGCGTACTCAGAAATGTAACAACTCTCTACTTTCCTTTCATTTGGCAAGTCTAGGGATACTCTTTACGCGATATCTTTAAACATCAAGTCGGTGGTTGAATGGTCTAAGGCGTCAACTCTTAATAAACTGGACTGCATATGACGGGAATATCGGGGATCGAATCACGGTCGGGTATACCAAGGGTGGTTTTTCCCAAAAGGTTTTCCTCTTTCCTCCACACACATTGGAGTACATTTCTTCTAAATTCAACGTTCCTCATCACTAACATATTAGCCGAATTAGTACATATGCCTATAGTCCGACTTGATGTAAAAATATCCATCAAGACTCGCATGCTCTTCAGAGCGTGCATCACAAGCCAATAAACTCTATGATACAGTCGGCTAGAAATCGTAGCTTTACACGAACTTTATTGCACGTGGATCACTTATTATTAAACATTATTATAGATATAGAGCTAGTAGATGTTCCTAATACCAAACATTGTTGAAATATTGAATGATATCTGGATAAAAACTGCATTGAAAAGGCCGTTTTTGACCATTTTAGAATGACCTCACAGCTAACCTTTCGAGTAATCATTAAAATACGAATGCACTGAACACATTTCTGGCATATATTGGTCTTTTCTTTACCCTTAGGCCTTGTCTATACTGTTCGATTTGCTTGGAGGTTAGAGGTTAGCGGCCTGCGTAGCGAGCGCGTGACCCAAACAACACTTGGTATTTAGTCTACGTGTGCGTCTCGAGAGTTGTCGCGAACGGGCCCTCTAGGGAACCCGTCAAGTGGTTCAACTGGTCGAATACAATCGCTCGGCAGCCAGGCGCCAACCGTTCTGTGAACATCAATCGCGCTCTATTTTATTTATTAGTGCTGTATTCCAAAGAGGAACGCTGTGAGACACCAGTGACATCCTTCACAAGAATGTGGGAGTACTAAAAAAAGGTTCTGGGAAGAGATATATGTGGAGAATTAAACATTCCAGGCTAGTTAAATAGTTAAAAGTATTTTTATTACATGCATAAATTAATATATGAGGATTCAACATTCCAAGTTAATGTATTTTTTGTATGTAGTTTATTAAATATTAATATTAGATAAATATTTTCTGGAAAGTGTAATTTTGCCAAAGAACACTTCTCATACATACGGGAACTGCACGCGTCATTGTGACGGTAATCAGTGTACAGTCAGAATGGAGGATGAAATAGATACATAACTTTTTTATCGATGAGAATAGACCTGTCATTTGGAAGTCAACTTTAGAAGTAATACCACGTTAGAAATAAAAAAAACAAGCAGCATGGATGGAGATGCGGGACGATATATCCAAATACTGATTGAATGAAAGCCATAATGCTAAAGCATCTTGGCAAGTTCTCTATCAATTTTTTCTCTAATCATTTTAATGAATTGGGGAAAAATATTTTTTATTTACAGTGGAACTTCGTTTATAAGAACTAACTAGTGGGACCATATGTAATCTGGATTATCCGTAAATTATAGTAAAAGTGCATTAAAACTAGATACATTATTACCTACCATTTATTTTCACAATAACAATTTATGAAATACTTGAAACAATTTGTTACAGCCACTGTTCACATATAAAATGATGAGTAGAGACCGAATGTTAAGAAAAATGCCTTTACATTATTGTTACACATATCATAAAGATGACATATGTTCAAGTTAAGTTATTAAGGTTGTGTACAGCAAAGACAAGTATGCCTATTTTTTCTGCTCCCGGAGTGTACTTATCACGTCCATGTCTTCAAACTGACTGAAGCCGAGAGTTGCGTCCAAATAGACGCAAGCCGCCAGTGTGCACTGCTCCGGGTGCTGTGACGTGGCGTCAACTTAGCGTCACCGGACGCAGGTCGCTTGTGTGAACTGCTTTTAGCGTGACGCAGCGTCACAGGACGCGATTGTAAAGATGACGCGCGTCGCTCGTGGGCACCGGCCTTATCTATCACCCGTACCGACGGATTCTCGTTCTAAATGTCAGACTCATTTAGTGTGGTTTTCTGGTGATGGGGAGGTCGGGGGTCGAATCCTGGATGGGTGTATCAAGGGCTGTTTCTCCTTGATTGTTTATCTCTCCTTCAAAGCAAATGTGGGTACATTTCCTCTTAATTCTACCTTCATCATTCCTTCTACACTATCAAAAATATGTTAATGCATTAACCCAAACGAGTAATAAGACGCAGATTATATATATATAATATATATTAAACTGTGCTTCATACATTTTAAGTTTTTATTAAAATAGTAATCAATCGTGAGGGGGGTGTAGAGATGCTCTGTTTGCCGTTCTTTGGGTACACCACTGCCTTCTTCTATAGTTTTTACATTCCGCCCAGGCTAGGAGCGTCAAAGCAATCATGAGGGGGGGGGGTGTAGGGATGCCCTGTTTGACGTTCAAAGCAATCGAATTCGAGATTTTGTTGGATATTTAAGTTTGATGACCCACCTAACCCGAAAAAAGTGCTTTTAGTTATGCCGTCTATCTATCTGTGTGTTGGTATCTCGGCCTTGACCGAACCACTTTACAGATTTGGCTAAAAAATGGGTATCTAGGGTTTTCATAAGGTTCCCCCGAGGAGTTTTTGAAATTAGCTATCCAACTACAAAATTAAGGGTA
>JBCFYV010011164.1:27241814-27283342 GCA_039000515.1 Timema cristinae
AAAACACTTCAGGGCAACCCTATGAAAACTTTAGATCCGATTTTTAGCCCGGTCGGTAAAACAATTTAAGTTCTAGTTGGAGGTAAGACAGACAGACAGATAGACGGGAAGTCAAAAACAATTTTTTTGAATTGGGGGATTGAAGGGGGGTGGTCATGAAACGTCAAGGTTTCCCTTCAAAATCTTGAGTTTGATTTTTTGATGATCACAATACTTTCTCTACCTGTAACACAAGAAAGTAAAAAAGGCACCATACAAACTGCTAGACAACAAACTCTCGACAAGCTATAAAAAAATATTTGGAAGGCTGGGGGGGTCAAGGGGTCGACATGACTTGGACCAACTGCTAGACAAGCTCAGGTATAGGAGGAGTACAAAGTGATAAGACAACCAAGGGGGTCGAACACGAGAGGATCCAACTGCTCGACAAATTTTGACATCATCCAGTTAAGAGTGAGCTAAGTGACAGAACAGTTGATTCAATACACGAATGTCCTTATTTACACTCAAATAATTTTCCCCCCAATCCGCCAGATTAACCTCACACTTCTTGACATATTTCTGTAGGGTTTGCTAAAGTAAAAATGTAGGTGAAAATAACTCGAACTAATGATGACCTATATAAAAGAATATCACGAATTGAACAGTCGCAATTAATTCTGCAACGCTGGCTGCAACATCAAAGAACAGTGAGCACTGGTCCACCGTATGAACTAACTTATTTTTATATAATAGATTAGAGGTGAGGAGGTGTAATTTAGAGAAAATACACCCACTTTTCCATGACGAAAGAGTTGAAAACCATTGAGTTAAAATTCCTAAGTGGCCTTTATTAAACTTGAAATTCAACAACAGTTTTAAAATATTATGTAAAATTAGTAACCGCAATAAGCGAGAATAAAAAGGATTCTTATTGTTTTTAAAACAGATAAATTTTAGTATCTAGCCTGTATATCTATTGCAACATATTTTAATTTTTAGCACCGCGTTATATCATATTAGAAAGTTACTAACCGTTCGGGTTATCACCTATATACTAACTACGCTAACGTGTTTAGGTATGAGTAAGGTTGAGTTTTAGAAGAACTGCACCCGATTTTTTTGAGTGAAAGTGGAAAACTATATATGAAAATCCACCTTCATCAACCGACTGGGATCTATCCCCGATGAATGGCAACAACATTCCCCCGGCCATAAATTAATCACTTTTAAAGGGGAACCATTTAACCAAGGATACATTTTCGACCATTTCAGGAATCAAACTCGGGCATGTTATATTAGTAATAGATACGCTACCGACTGAACTAGGTGCTGGACCAATTGAAATAATTAATTTACTAAATAATTGTTATCGTTGTTGTTTGTGACGCAATAGACATGAACAAACAAGGGAGGGAATAGATTGGGGGTCACCTCTACAAACTCACATGTTTATATTGTGTAACAGCTCGTTCCTGTCAGAATCCCACTCCAGGAGTTATCCGTGGGACGAGACAGGCTTTCCATCACTCGTTCTCGGTCCAATCTTGTCCCTCCTTACAAGCCGCAACGACCGCGTATCTGCACAGACACAGTGGCTTGGCGTGTTTGCCAGCTTAAGCAGACCTTGTTTAATCTATACATAAAACACTGCAGAATTACCTTATGTGGGGGCCTCGAGGCGGCATTCAATATGGGAGCCGCCATAAACCCATATTTAATTATTAGGCTATTATTATTATTATTATTATTATTATTATTATTATTATTATTATTATTATTATTATTAGCACCGCGTCTGACAAACCCGTTAGGGTTATACGCACTTACGCTATGTGTAATGGTAGGGTGGATTGTGAGATGAATGAAGGACCTACAGTTTAACGTGGAATCCGAACCACGATGGAGGTCTGGCATTCCACACATTCACAAGTTGTGATAATACACGTCTTATCAGAGGTGAAGGAAGGGTTGGCCACCAAATAAATATCTGCCGGACCGAGGATTGAACCTCGGACCCTCAACATAGAAGTCAGACACCTTAACTCCAGACCGAAATCCATATAAATTATATCCTGATTTTAATTGTAAGAACAGTTTTAGGAAATACAAACATATTTATTTGCGGCCATCATTGATACATTTTACTAAATTATTGTGTTATTTATAGATATTGATAATACAAGTGGCCTATATAGCAAAACGGACAGCTGCAGATAACATGACTTGATGTATGAATATATTAAAGTTGTTTTAGTAACTTAATAACTACCAGATATTTGTTTTTATTACCATAATCAAACTATACATCATTGCTTGTCTGAGAAAAGTACAAACTAACCAACCCTTTGATTTTACACAAATTTAATAATAAAGTAAAAGGCCACATAGAAAAATCTCATTATATACCAATTTTATTTGCTTTCTTTGAAGCAAACGTGTTAGTTGGAGTTAATGTTTTCATTCTTGTGAAGTTTTTGGATCCTCGGGGTGATCGTCCCCTCTCCCTCCCTCCTCCTTCCCCTCTCCCCTCCCCGCCACTCCCCCTCTCCCGCCCCTTTGAATTTGGCCATGTATATAGTATATTGCGAGAGTGACGCCTTAGACCATTCGATCACCGAAGTATAGTGTGGGGAAATGCGGGTAACCCTAACGGTGTAAAGATGGTAGAAAAAAAAAAATAGGAGGACGTTTGTGAATCATCGTTGGTGGTGTTGTTGACGTCTTGGAAGAAATGAGGCGGAATCTTTTAAAAATCTATTTTGTACAGTCCTGTTCATATATCAGTAAACAATCTAAGGTAGGGATGGTCTTACTCAAGGCCGTAGCCAGCCAATAATTTCAGGGGGTAGGGGGTTTTGGGGGGCACATCCCCCATTTGCAGAAGGGAACAAAACAATTCTAAATGATAAATAGTTCTATAGGCTATCTAAATTTTGATTTTTGGCAACATAACTCTCTAATTGCCGCAGGCTAGGAAAAAATTCTAGATACTAAACACCTCTGGACGCTCTCTAAAGTGCTCTTTATGGTAACACAGCCCCCTAATTTGTAATGTACCGAAATTGTGATATTGTTGAATCATAAATTAAGCCATATATATCTTGTTCATAAAATTTCAGGGTGGTTTGAACCCCCAAAACTCCCCTCTGATTACGGCCTTGGTTTTACTTAAACCACCAACCCGCCTCGGTGGCGTAGTTGGCTAACGCGCTTATCGTGTAGAGCTCGACTGCTGAAGACGGGGAGATCGAGGTTCGAATCTTGGTCGGCTGAACTGGGGTGGTTTTTCCTAAATGGTTTTCCACTCTCCATCCACGCAAATGCGGGTTCACTTCCTCTAATTCAACCTTCCAAATTCCTAATCCATTAGCTTAATTAGTACTTAAAGCGTATAACCCAACGGTAGTAAACGCGGTGTTAAATAAATACTTAAACCATAATCACATGACTTACAAACAATCTTAATTATAAAATAGGCACAACACTCGGTCCTGCGGATTTTACTTTCATCAATGTAAATGGAAAAACATAACTTCATTCTTTATTTAGCCCCGCGTCTTACTACGAATACGGGTTGTATGCTTATGTACTAATTACGCTCATGAACTAGAGATGAGTAAGGTTGAATTTAATAAAATTTACCCGCATTTGCGTCGAGAGGGAAACCATTTTGGAAAACCAATCTCAGTATATCCGACGGGGATCAAACCACCATCTCTCCGTCATCGGCAGTTTAGTCTATTGCGAGAGTAGCGATTTATACCATGCAGCCACCGAAGTGGGTATCAATTTTATTGACGATACCATTTTCTTGGCCTTACCGGGAACTGAATGCTCGACCCGTTAGCTCAGTACCCAGAGACACGCTTCATGCTGCGCTAAGAAGTTGGACTCGCCGATTGGTTGAACCATGGGATAGGTTTGATGTTTTTATTTATTACGTTTAAGACCAACGTTATTAACTGCTTGTGCGGGATTCGAACTTTAATTTTCCCACCACCTTCAACATAATTCAAACAGGGTTCAGTTAAACTCCTGTCGGTGTTTTATGTTAGTTTTATTTCAATGAAAAATAAATATAATTTGAGATTTTTTATTATGTGGTTAAAAGTTAGGCTAAACCCTTTCCAAAAGTTCATGGAACCACCCGCACCAGTGGACACGTTGACTAAATGTCACGATCATCTAGTCTGGTTTGTAGGTGAGCGATGTTTGAATCTCTTCTGGGTGCACTTACGGTGATTTTTCCTCAGTTGTTTTTCATCCTCACTACATACAAATGTGGGCACATTTCCTCAGATTAAATGAGTACAACCTCAACGGTTTGTGAGACGTGAATAAAACAAACTACAGAAAGTATAATTAAACCTTACCAGCACTAAAATGTCTTACAATAACCTTTTTATCTAATTATATTCTAACTCTCCAATATTGTAGACATTTTAAACCCGCCGCACCAATATCATACTGCTCCTCCAAGAGTTGGCCGAGGTTGTCTTTGATGTAGACATTGAATACATTATCATTAAATGTACGGGTCTTATTCTACGTAAGGCTGCAGACAAAACACAGCTTTTCTCACATTTACCGCTCCAAAGTTGAGGTCCTTACTCTTAACGCTGGAAAATAAAATTATATTAGGGGAAGGTTTTCCCCTGTTCTCTAGAACTAGATATTGTCTCTGTCAACACAAGGCAATAATCTTGTCCTTCCATGCTCTCAAGATAAAGCTTTTTATGAAACACTTTTTCTTACATTCCATATAGTAGCATGGCAGAACGTTCATCTTGTGGCAACAATAGTACATGAATTACACATTATTTGTGGAGAAACTCTGACAGAAACTACCCAAAGCTGAAACTTAAATATGTGTAGAAGCAAGAAAGTGTAGTTAAGCCCTTCTTACGAAACTTTTTAAGATGCGTTGGTTGCAAGCAACATTGTTCATCAGAATGGCTTCGTCTTTTCCTGCGCTCATTCTATTTCTTCCTAGTTTCCATATTTTAGTTATTTTGATATCTTTGTCTTCCTTCCTCTTTGTTTCTTTGCTGCTTTTTCTCAGAATTTCAGCTCCCTTGTTGTTTCAAAGTAAATCTTCCAAGTCATCTCCCTTCAACTTTCATAACCTCTTTTTCAATGCCTGATATTATACCATGGTTTTCAATGTCTTTGTGTCATGGTTTTTCTTCACGTAATTTCTTTTTATCTCTACGCACCCTTATTCGGTATCATTTCTCATGTAGTCCTTTTCTTCGTGATCTCTTTCTTCTCCCTTTTTACATTTCTCTTTGTGTTGCGCGTGTTTGGTTTGTGACTTTTTACACGGCATCTTTTTCTTTTCTTTGCTATGTTCGAATCTTTCCAGAAAACTCATATCTTCTCATGAAAGTCAAGCTGCCCCTGCGCCTCGCCTCAGACTGCCGTGCTCGGCGCAAAAAAGAAAAGTGATCTCTCTCTCGAAACTGTGCCCCGGGGATAAATATTGAGATCTCTTCCATCAGTGCGCGGAAATGAAATAACGACACTGCAGTACACAATGAGCTTTTCTTCAGACAACACTTGCTTGAAATATCGTGTATGCCAGGGGTGACCAAACCTTTAGGTTCTGAAGGTGACACACACCTGAAATTAATGACAACGGTTTATCGCGACTGTTTGTATTACTGCTGAGGGTCCGGGTTCAATCCTCGGTCCCGGCACAGATTTATCTGATTGCCGAACCTTTCCTTAACCTCTGACAAGACTTGTATTAATCACAACTTGCTATGTGTGGAGTGCCAGGCCTTCTTCGTGGTTCGGATCCCACGTTAAACTGTGGGTCCTCCATTTCATCTCACAATCACCCTACCATTACACATTAGTGTAAGTGCGTATAGCCCAAACGGGTAGTAAAGACGTGGTGCTAATAATAATGTTTGTATTACTAATTGTCAGAGGACAGTAAATAGCAAGCAAAGATTTAAAAATTAACAACAGGATGGCACATTAATATTGATGGATCCGCATCGGGGCCCACACGGTCTAAGAAGCTACTCTCGCAATAGATTAGACTGCCGAAGACGGGAGAGCGAAGTTTGGTCCCGGTTGGCATATACTGAGGGTGCTTATCTCTAAACGGGTTTCCACCCTCTCTCCACGAAAAATGCTGCTACACTTCCTCTAAATTCAACCATCCTAATCCTTAAATCATTAGTGTAATTAGTACATAGGCGTATAACCCAAACGGTAGTAATACGTGGTGCTAAAAAAACTGTTAATGGATTTAAAAAAGGATTATGATTCAATTAAACACATTACATGTAATACAAACCGCAAGGATGATTGCGCAATAAAAGAAGAAACATATTGATTAACAATTTGATTTGATATCTGTGGATAAACATGCTTGGCACCTATATATAATGTTTTTAAATTTATAATATAATAAGTTTAGTAGATCATATCAGTTTGGCATTACAAGCTGCATTAAAGAAATACACCCACCCGCCTTCTCGTCCCGCGTCCAACACCTTTGGCGATACACCATATCATTCTCATATTCAAGAAAGAGTACATGGAATTAGGTCGTTCTCGATCCATACAATCTTCTTTACAATGCTATTTCACTATGATCTTGATGCTATTTCACTATGAACCTAATGCTATTTCACTATGATCCCAATGCTATTTCACTGTAAGTTGCAGTTTCTCTTTCCTTTTATTGCATATGCAAATTATTCTTATCGCTTGGGACATCCCTCCAATGACCCTCGAGTTATTCCTATCTTTCCTTCCTCTTCATCCTCCAATTAAATTTCCCAAACCGGGGTTAGGGCCAAATTCATCAATATAGGTCCTATAATAACTTGGTACGCTACCTCTTTCCAAACGGCAGCCCGGTCAAATATTACTCTCCGGGTAGCTAGCTCACCTCCCCCCCTTCCTCCCCGCTTCTATGCCCTAATTTTGTTTGGTTAGTAATAAATAACGACACAACGTGTCGAACAACCAAGGCTTACAAAATGCATTTTTATGTTGTGCTTTTGTAATCCATGAATCAAAACTACATTTTATTTCGTGAGATGAAATGTATTTTTTATTATTGTTATTCGTTCATTCGTATACATGTCATACATATTTTTCCCATAACCTCGTTTGTTTGTTTGTTGTTGTTCATATCGATGAATTTCCATCATGCCAGCCAGATCTGTTGAATACAAATAGTCGTTCGTAATGGACCCTGGATCACTCGAGCAAAATATGGCGATGATTTTACTTTCAACGGAGCTTTATCTCACCTCGCTGAAACATTGTGTCTTGTGTGTTTATCAGACGTGTACACATTGTCTGCTAGGAAAAACATGGAGTCTTATGAGCTCTCTCTCTCTCTCTCTTTATCACTGTGGATGTGATGAAATATTGTTTTCATAGGATGAAATTGAAACATCGATATTAGATTCTTCAAAACATAGTTTTAGTTGGTAAAATGTTGCAATTAACATTCTCTTTCAGCCATCTTCATCATACACTTCTGTGAATAATATTATAATATTTCACTGAACTCTTCATCTCACAGTTAATGTACAACTTGGTGTTGTCGTGCACCGCGTCTTACTACCCGTTCGGGTTGTACGCACTTACGCTAATGTGTAATGATAGGGTGATTGTGAGATGAAATGGAGGACCTACAGATTAACATGGGATACGAACCACGGTGGAGGCCTGGCATTCCCCACATTCACAAGATGTCTTGTCAGAGGTGAAGGAAGGGTTTGGCAATCAGATAAATCTTTGCCGGGACCGAGGATTGAACCCCGGATCCTTAAAACTCTGAAGTGCTTTTTATGGTAACACAGCCCCCTAATTTGTACTTGTACCTTAATTTTGATATTGTTTGAACCATAAATAAAACCATATTATATATTTTGTTGATAACATTTCGAGGGAGGGGGTGTTGAACCCCCAAAAGCCCCTCCATGACTACAACCTTGATATTTTGTATTTAAGCTTTTAATGTGTATTTGTGTGGTTTTACATAGGGTGTATCAAAGTCTGCGAGCGTGGTCTCGATAGTTGATGCCAGAGGAACTGCAGGGATACAGTAAGAGTGTGTGTGTAAAGTAAAATTATTATTATTATATATAAAACATTATTTAATCTACAAAGTTGCAAAATATTATCAACATTGTTTTCTTTTTAAATTATTTGCCATCCCCGTGGGACGATTTGATTTACATTTATAAATGATTGTTCCTCCACGGGAATGCGGGCGCACTTTATTTAAATATAACCTTCCTAATCCCTAAAACCATCAGCACAATTAGTACATCAGCGTATATTCCGAACGGGTAGTAAGATGAAGTGCTAACAAATACATATACACTATACTATATAGTAATGCAATAATTGTTGACATAAAAATATGTTTGAATTTTCTACCAAACTACTTGTGTGTGTACATATTTATTCAAGTTAAGTGATGAAAGGGCTAATGATAGAGATGAAGCACACTTGGTAAACCTGGAAAGGGCAGATAATTTCATGTGACATGTAAAATACATGAAGAGTTAACAAAGTCACAAGAATCCTCAAGTATTTTTGCAACGACATTTGAATTACGAAGTAGGAGAGCTTGACACAGTGTAAGTTTTGTCTATACTATCTTGCAAAAAGCTGTGAAATATTTATCTTTAAACTAAAAAATAATCTCACTGTCCATTAGCGCAGCGGCTTGATCAAAATACCCTCAAAAATATGAAGATACATGTGTTCGGGTTTGAACCAGCTACCCTGAACACGTGTTCGACACCTTTAACTTCTCGGCTGCATCACACAACTTCTCTTTTTTCACCTTTTTTTTCAGTTTAACTAGAACATTATGAACCGACTGATTAGATCAGCACACTACTTATAGATTAACTTAAATCAAATAGATAACAAACGCAACACCCAGCCCCTGGCCGCTAATTTATCACTTTGAAACTGGAAACCCACATTTCACCAATGATAACATTTTTTGGTCATGCTGGGAATATAGCCCAGGATTATTATCTTAGTCGACAGACATGCTACCGACTGAGTTAAGGCTACTAATAAATTGCACAGAAAGACGATATGATGTACAAATTGTAAATCATTTTACCAGAACCTCTTGGAATTGAACCAGGGTCATTCAAAGCTGTGATGGACTATTCCTACCACTAAGTCACGAGGATGGTTGAAGAACATGTATTTTTTTTTTACTACTTAGTGTTTTCTTTAGGGTGTATTCATTAATTTTGCTGTTAATTCTCTGTAAAGTCAAATTGCATAACTGTTGCGAGCAAATTTCTTGTTCCAGAGCGCGTTTTTGTTGTTGCTACTTGTTCTTATCCTCTGTTGAGTACAGTAGAGTGGTAATCAGACGAGAATTCATGAATGTGGCGTCCTTTACAAACTATCCAACTTCTCCCAAGATGAAACTTGTTTTCTCGCACTTAATATTCCTCGTGCTTAACAAAACTTCCCAATTCCTAAAATGTGTATGAGTTTCTACTGTTAGTCCGCTCTTTAGATTGGGGATTTCAACTTCAATTTAAGTTTTTATTATATTATTAGTGCGTTCAACACCGAGGCTATTATATGAGAGGGAACTTGAAGAAAATACACTCTCATTTGTGTGAAAAGAGGGTAAGAAATCCACAGTAATATAATCTCAAGTGGAAAAACACCCCCAGTACCGCTGGCCGAGATTCGAACTTTGACCGCCTCGTTACTAGCATTTCAGTCTATTGCGGGATTGATAACTTAGACTGTGTGACCAATGTTGCGAGCTTTTTATAACTAGCCACCCTTTCAAATTTTACAGGGTTTTAAAAGTTTGTACAGCTATTGTTACTTTTAACTATTTTAAAATGTGTAATCTTGATCGTACTAGTGTTTACACATACTATGGCGTCAACCTCGCAATAAACAAGTGGACTGAGGTGTCCAAGGTCGAAGTTCGAATGACTGCACTAGGGGTGGTTGTATAGAAGTATTTTTAATATTCTTTTACCACGTAAATGCAGATATATTTCTTCTTCCTCCTCAATCCTACAACTCAGAATAAGTCGTTTATGACACTTGTTTTAAATGTAAAACTAAACAAAAGTATGTGGACATTGTGCCCAAAGTTTAAAAAAAAAAAACATTTAAAAAGGTTTCAAATGTTTTACTATAACTTAATAAAACGTTATCGTTGTATTTTTTATGTACGTTAAAAATATAGTTTTAAAAAAGATTACTTGAATTATTTTCAAACGTAAAACGTACACAGTTTTTTGTATAATGAACATATTTTTTTCATAATCTAAAATAGGTTTGGTTGACGTAAATTTGGGCTCTAAATTCTTAAACACATCAAACAAAATTACTCTATCATACACAGTGCCCAGTTTTCGTGCATGCACGTTTTAAGTTATACTTTACCTTCCTTTTATTTCCTACTCTCTTGTACGGGCCTAAAGTGGCCTGATAGTCTAAAAACAGATCATTAGCTGAATAGAGATAGTGGCTGATTGACTTTTTATTAATGAAGTTGTTCTGTTCTCAACTGATCTTTTACATAGTATTTCATTGTATTCTTTGCAATCGCTACATTATCTGTCACTATGCGAGAAAAACAACCTAATCTCGAGTTAAGGTAAACGATCGATAGTTCCAATATTATTCTCTTTGTAAGACAGACCATCGGGGGTGAATAGTGAAAAAGTTATTCTCTTTGAAAGACAAGACAATGCGAATGAATAACATCAAATGTAACGTGAATTATTGATACCAAAGCTATTGTCTTATCACATATTAAAACCAACGCAAATTAACAATACCGCAGCTATTCCCATTGCAAGCAAAGCAACTAAGATTAACAATATCACAGTTAATCCTATTGCGAGTAAATCCAACGTGGATTAGTAATACTAAATTTATTTTTCTTGCAAGAAAACCCATATCTGCTTTAGTTATACACTTAACAAAACCATTATCACAAAAAAAATTCCCCCACATTTTCCAGTTTTCCATGAGATAATCAATCATTCTTTCACCATTATGTTGAAACTCGTGTTTAGAAATCCATCAAGCTGTCATTTAATCACGTCGATTATTCATCCATTGTGTGATGTTGATGGTTTTATTATTTCATTATAATTTTACTATGGGTCGCTTGAAACTGAAATGTGACGCATCTATTGTTTGGTGTTACAGCACCACATATGACTCGATTTGAAATGGATGCCTTTCTTCTAGCTATTCTTTGTATGTCATGATAGTTTAAAACAACATATATACCGTGCTTTTAAAAATTATGGGTCATCCAGCACACCACCATGAACAAATCTTTGTTATGAGTATAGCAAGGATATTTAGGTAGTATTAATCTACAAAAGATGTACATAAATATGTAGCAAAATCAGTTCAAATATTCAGTAAAATATATAATAATGTAAATATATGTAACATTGGATAAACCTTCTTTACCCGCGTGTATAATCAATACATTTAATATTGAAACGAAATTTAATTTTATGTCTGCACATTTCTGAAGAAAGTAATATAAAAACACTTAGAGCTGTCCTGTTAAGGGGACTGCTTTGCTATGTGTGAAAATTTCGTGCAGACGTTCAGCTCTAACGCAATATTTAATCATTTATGCGTTATTTAAAAATATAGTTCATGCCAAAATAAAGTAAAATATTCCAACAGGGCTGTTTTTATTTACTAACCCTATATTTTGAGTTTTATTACTAGAAAAATAAATGTAAATATGTGAAATTAGCTCATTTTCAACGTCTTTTTAATCATATTTGTGGAGCTAAGAGACTAGACTTAATTTGAAAGGACTCGAGATTTAACCTTCCTTTAATTAATAAAGTAATTTTTTGGTAGGCTAACAACAACAAATTTTAAGTTATTTGATAATTCTTATTATAGTTTAAGAGAGTGTCGCCACCAAGCCATTCACTTGGTCGTAAGGAGAGGTAAAGTAGGGATTGACATCGAACCTCAAAGTTTTCAAAACATCGATGTTGAGGCTTCGATGTTCGATGAAAACAACGATGTTTATTGGGCGATGGTTTTCAACCATCGATGTTGATGGTTCGATGTTTGCTGATCGATGACGTGTGTGCCTTGAATGTCGCTAAAGAACATTGATGGTTGAAAATCATAGAATTGATAACATCAATGAGAAAAATCATTACTTGTAAAAGATCGATTCTATAGAATAGATTTTAAAATATCGTGTTTTATTTGTTCTATAAAATCTATGTTTCATATATATAAAATCGATGGCGTCAGCATTGAACTTTAAATATCGTTTTGAAAACATCGATGTCCGATGTTCATTTCTACCAGTAACTGCTAGAAGGTGAAGTAAGACAATCTTTGACAAAGACAAAAAACTGTTTTGAAAGAAAGATGGTTTCAAAATGAGTGTTTTTACAAACAGTGAACGACGGATAGTGGTTATTATAATCACTATTAAATGGACAATATTAAGAACTGGCTATTTTCAATTTTCAATAAAATTTGATATGAATGTATTATTTTATAAACATAATTGTCTGAATTTGAATTTAAGATTTTGATTTATTGAATATAAATGTACTTCAGATACAGTTACTTAATTTATTTGAAAATAAATAAATTAAAAACACCAGTTGTATTGATTTAAAAAAATCGATATTTTACAAAACATCGATGTTATTTGTTATAAATCATCGATGATTTTCTTTAAATGTCCATCCTTAAGGTAAGGAAAAAGAATTATAAGTATTTCCCACTCTTTGCTGCGCATGCCCTCTTTTAGTATACGTTTGCCCTTTGCGTTGACACAGCCTGGAACAAAAATTGGGGACGTTACAAGAATCTGCGTGCAGTATATCCAGCTTAATGGCTTATATTTTAATAACAATTCAACACCAGGCCTATATCGGTAAACTATTGTGTTTACAGTCAATTTGAAGTATGTCTTTATTTATCTATTTTTTTTAGAACCAAGTCTTAGTACCTGTTCAGGCTATACGCATATGCGCTAATTATGTTAATGAGTGGAGGAATATGAAGGTAGAATTTAGAGGAAGTGTACCCACATTTGACTAAAGGAAAAATGGAAAACAATTTTGGTCAAACCATCCGCAATACATAATTATTGTATCCATGGGTTTTTACTTTCTATCGACACCTCGGAGAGTTAGTATAGAAGGGTTTTGTGATCGTCAAAAAATTCGAACTCGAGATTTTGATTAATGTCAACGTTTCATGACACTCTGAAACAAAAAAAGTGGTTTTAGCAATGCCGTTTGTCTGTCCGTCTGTGTGTACCTCGGGCTAGAGCCGAAACTATTTTACCGATTGGGCTTTAACTTGGTATCTGTGGTTTTAATAAGATCCACTCAAGCGTTTTGGAATTAGATATCTAACCCTAGATTTAAGGGTAATTTACTGAAGGGCGAAAAAGGGGAGGGGGAAACACTATTTCCTTAAAATTAGCTCTAACAATTTTGATTAAATATTATATCTATACCTGTTATCATTATAAACAAGAAGGCATCTCTCATTTTCTTATGAAAATGACTTTGATGATACTTTTGTATGGGAGAAATTTTCCAATTTTTATCCTTTCCCCAACTTTTCGAGACACGAAATAGCTTTTCATTGTAAAGCTGTAGTATTATTAGACACAGCATCTTTTATTTGAAATATATTTCTATGAAATCAATTATTTCTGATATATAAGCATATATATGTATACTTTTTAATTCAGGTCTTTGAAAATGAATTTGATTCTTATGCTCTTTGGTGGACGAAAATCAATATCTCTCCTTTCTCAATTTTTCTGTAACAGTGTAACAATTGCCATTTATAATCTTTGGTGTAGTGTTTTCTACAACAATGTATATTATTTTTACAAATCTTACGAGTATTTAGCAAATGTATATTATAAGATTAAAGCGGGAGATAGTTTGTTCATTGTTTATTGATATAAACATTCATTTATTATTAATTTACTGATGAGTTATTTTTGTAAGATCTTTATTTTAATAGCTCCTATTATTTTGTTCAACGTTCATATAGGGAGACTATTTTACATTATCAATAATAATGAATTTTCTACTTTCTCACTATCTTACAGGTAGAGAAATTATTGTGATCGTCAAAAAAAATTGAACTCAGGATTTTGATGAATCTTGACGTTTCATGACCCCCGAATCCAAAAAAGTGGTTTTTTGACTTTCCGTCAGTCTGTCTATACCTCCAACTAGAGCCTAAACTATATTACTGATCGAGCTAAAGTTTCGTATCTAGGGTTTCCATAGGGTTGCCCTGAATGGTTTTTGGAATTTGATATCTAACCCTAAAATTGAGGGTAGTTAACTGAAAGGCAAAAAAAGAAAAAGTCGATTTTCTCAAAATCGGCTCTAAAGATTTTGATTAAATTTAATTTCTAAATATTTATACTTTATAAATATTCCAAACAAAATGGCTTTTCACAATATTTCGACAAAATGACTTTAAGGGCTCCGGTCTGATGAGTAAATTATCTTTTTTATTAATAATATCTCCTAAACTATTTGAGATATGAAATTACTTATCGTTACATATATGTAGATCTATTTATAATACAAATATTTTATAAGAAGCATACTTTTATAAAACCAATAACTATCAAGCTATACGTAAATATATATATTTTTTAACTTTTCGAACACAAAAGGTAAAAGTATTGCGACCGCAAATAAAAATCTAACCTGAAATGTTGATGGATGTTGACGTATCAAGACCCCCAAACCATAAAAAGTGGTATTTGCAATCACGTCTGTCTGTGTGTCTGTTTAAACTTAAAATTAAGAGTAGTTTGAGAAAGGGCGAAAAGAGAACAAATCGATTTTATCAAAATCGACTTAACATTTTGATTAAAATTCGTATCTATGTGTTGATTAAGATGATAAATAAACTGGATATTTTCATTTTATCATGTTAATGAATTTTAGGGTACTTTAGAGAAGCAGAAACGTCCGTATCTCCGCAACTATTTGAGATACTAAAAAACTTATCATTGAAAAATTGTATTACTATTAAAAATAAAAAACTTTTATATGAAATATATTTTTATTAAATCCAACAGTTTCTGAGATATTAGCGAATATATTAATACAATTTTGTGAGCTTTTGTTGTAAAGCGATACTACTTAAATTTTAACGCAATAATTCTACAATGCCATAGAGTAATTAAATATAATTAGGTCTCTAAAAGTTTATGTTGTTTTTTACTTAAACCTCTCAGGATAAATGTTTGTACAATGTTGTGTATATTATTTCGTTTCACATATATTACGAGTTTTGAGTAAATTTCTCCATTTTCAAACAATAAAGCTTGAAAGTCCGTGTGGAGTTCCGTATCATTTATTTTTTTAAATAAATAAATTTAAGGGTAGTCTGATTACGATAAAATATAGATAATTTAAACATTTTTGAAACTCAAATTGAATATTGAGTTCAAAATGGGTGTTCAGGAATAGTTTTTTCTGATAAATAAGAATACGTTTTGATTTTCACAAATTACAAATCACTTGAGTGTAGTTTACAAATAACTTATTTTAGACAATTTGAAATTTGTTTATAATATTTTAATAGTTTTGTTTCATATTTACATGTAAATAATGTTTATTGTGATTAACAAAATGTGTGAGGTTTCTTTTTATGAGAAAAACTTACTTAACGGTGGGTTACTGAAGGTTTTTTTTTTCGAAGCTCTAATACACAATATGAGAAATTTTATGCGATTGCGTCGTGCTATTTATTTTTAATTTTAAACCCATAGAGCCCCAATATTAAGAGGTTGGCGACCGCTGGAACATTAGGAAAAACAATATCTGACAGCTAGAAACGTAATAAAACTGCGTACACATATTCATACGTGAAGTCATTAGATCTGCAGCTCTAACTTTTGATAAGAGTATCAATACCAATACAATATTAATAATATAACATTTTAGAAAACATTATAAAATAAAATAAGAGTTTAATTTATTTCAATTTTGCCCGCAAAATATATTATGTTTGTATTTTCTAAATTGTTTTTCCCACCACGAACCAAATAAATATAGGTTATTACAAACAAACCGTATAAATTTAAGTGTACTATATACTACCGCCCACAGTTCGTCACTAGGATTAGTTGTTTGTTTTCTTTCGGGGCAGTGTAATTTATAATATAAACTTATATAATAAAACTCTCAATCTATTTACACGTTTGTAATGAAATAGATTTTCATTTCACAATAAGGTAAATCAAAAGTTCCCACCCTTTACATCTTCCAAATGATTGAATAGTTTCAGAAAACCAAATGTATCCAGATGTGCTGGAACTTCCTCACACAATTTGATGATTTTTTGTTTTTGTTTACGACGACTCAATGACGTCAGCATGTATTTCCCATTGTTTAAAACATCCCCACACCCCTATTGCAAACTTTAATGAAATATACCCGCCTCGGTGGCGTAGTTGGCTAACACGCTTGTCGTGTTTAGCTTGACTGCTGAGGACGGGGAGATCGAGGTTCGAATCTCGGTCGGGTGAACTGGGGTGGTTTTTCCTAAGTGGTTTTCCACTCTCCCTCCACGCAAATGCGGGGTCACTTCCTCTAATTCAACCTTACCAATTCCTAATCCATTAGCGTAATTAGTATTTAAAGCGTATAACCCGAACGGGTAGTAAGACACGGTGCTAAATATATATAATACTTATGAAATATGACAACTTAGAAAACTCTCTCTTTCTCTCTTCCTCCCTTCTGGAACAAGTACAATATGGTGCAACTTAAATACAGAGAGAAGACTCGAGAAGGATTTATTTCAAACTATATAGTCAAAAAGAAAGCTCCTCTCTTCACTCGGTCTGCAACCTTACCGAGGAACGGTCCACGACATGTTAAGCTGCCGTATCGTGTGTGTGTGTGTGTGTGCCAAAAAATATTCTGAATAAGCTGGATATAAATTAATAAAATTCTAGAGCCGTTTTTTGATAGGTCATACCGTTTAGTCACAAGAGACCGCACCGACTTTAAAGTTGCTCCGTCATTTTGAATTATTTTTTTCTGGTTTAAAAATTAATTTTTTTAACTTTTTGGAATTTTCCCGTCGGTTACAGGATAGAAGTTATAAGTTTGCCAAATTTCAAGTTTCTAGCTCATCTGAAAGTGGGTGGACATTAATGTCGGTGAGTGAGTCAGCCATGTGGATTTATAGTAGTATAATAATAATATATGTATGTATAAATAATGACAATACAGTCAAACCCATATAATCATCACGACGAACTCCAACCCAAGACTCCCAAAGAAGAGAATCATACAATCCCTTAGATCCCCACTTCACTAATTGGCTCGAATACTAGAACATCCAGAGGACTCCCTAAAGAGAAACATAACCATAACACAACAGGTTCGATTCCGTCTGTTTGTGTCTAGTAAATTTAAAAAGTACACATTGGATCGAGATGGAACTTTTTCTCTTGTACTGCTTAATTTAGGAATACAGGATTAGCTATATACCATCATGATAGCTCATCAGCGAGTGAAGCAGTGTCGAAAAAGACCTACTGTTAGTATGGTTACATAAGTATTTTAAATTTGTAACAATTCAAATAAACTTTTAATGTTTATATCTTCTTTCCAACGATTGTTTAGGAGGTACCTTTGTTTTCAGTCATTTAATGCATTCACGTTAGAATGTTAAGTATGTTATAAGATAGTACTCTCACAAATAAAAAATGCACTTAATTAACCTGTCACATATCGTTTAATATTTGATTTACATCTAGATAAGGCAAGGTTTATGTTCATGCATAGCACTTAACCAATAGTGAACAAAGCATAACGTATAGTGCACAATTCATAGTTTAAATATAATTATTTATAATAAAATGTAATGACTAAAGTCTAATAGTAAATAATGTATATTATTATTTATTGTTCATTGCAACATGCCTCCACGTAATAGAACCACTTTTAGTGAACTTGCTTTTTCTTCTTAAATTTAGGTATTTTTAGTAAGGTATTTATGGTTTTGCATGTAAATTGTGTTTATTTAGTTTTGTTCCTTTGGTAAAAAAAATACTAAAAAAGTTCCTTTTAATGCTCATTGCAACAATTATTTCAACTGATAAGGCCACTCACCGTTAGCGTGCTCGCACTAGCTTCTTAAATCTAGTTGTTTTTTTCCGGTTATTTTATGGGTTTGCGTGTCAATTATGTTTATTTAGTTTTGTTTCTTTGATAGTAAATCTATACATAAAATAATACAACTCTAAGGTTTGTTTGCGCAGTCGAATTTGCTAGAGTTTTTATATTTTACGAGTATAGTAGTATAACCGACAAAAAATACCAAGGATTCATTTTATAATGTTTGTCTGCCTGTCTCTTTGGATAGTAAACTCAAAAATTACTAATCGAATCGAGCCTGGATTTCTTCAGTTGTACTAATTATTTTTCAGGGAACTATGTTAAGCTATATACCATCACTTTATCGATTGAAGAAGTGTAAAAAAAAAAAAAAAATTGGGTGTAAGAAGTGAACATTTGTCGCTGCTGGTATTGCGATTACAGAAAATGGCAAGTGATATAGCAGGAAGGGGGTGGGGGCGAATCCCTGTTTTTTCTTGAATCTTCGTATGCACATAAAACACTGCTCTAGACTAAGTGACATACTTTTCTAGCATTTGAAGTGGTCGACTGTGCTGAATTATTGTTTAATGCGATCGAAACCACGGGAAAATGCTGGTTCACAATAAACACACCATACTAAGGCCTTAAAAGATTTCACTTTCGTTAAAGGGAGCAAACGCAATTTTGCTATGATACATTTTTAGTCCTGCCGGGTATGAATCCAGGAAGCTTTAAATTAACTGCATCGTGATAGCTTCCATTTAAAAACATGAGAACATTTACGTAACGTAACTTAACGTAACGTTACGTTATGGTACGTTAGAGTTGATCGTGATTCCCGCATAATACACAAGTTAAATACGATATACGATTGTTGGTCGAAGCCGAACTAAAATTAAAAAGTATTAATATTCAAATGAACTATGAACGTTTATCAAGTTTGATAACAATCAGCTGAAAATAATTATTTTTATTAGCTTAGTCCGCCTAAAACAAACTTAGGAACTACAGTAGCCCCATGGCTTCTTTGGTGCTCACTGACAGCTCACAGCTGACAGCTTTGAAAAGTTGCCAGACCAAATTATGTATCCCTACGCCAAACCATATGATCTGCAAAAACATGTGTTTACCAGCTGTCGCTTCTGACAGTCAACATTTAGGTATATACCTAAATGTTATCTGTCATAAGTCAGCTGTGAGCTGTCAGTCAGCACCAAAGAAGCCATGGGGCTACTGTATATTAAATTAGATTATGTTTCAATTCTTACCATTTTTGTTAACCTGTGTCATGACACATTAATACGTTCCATTTAGCTATGTGTATCTCGAACATTCTTGTTCTAATTCACTTTATAATATAAAAACAAAATATAATAAAGGCGTATTTCAAACACAAATATTGGATTATAATTATATAAATTATAAGTCTTATGAAAATTTATTGGAAATAAAGTTGGTTTTAATTACTTTACAGGACACAGTCAATGTGTTTATTTCTGATTTTGTTTAACGCTTTATTAGTTTGTATAGTATTAAAAAAAATCAAGATCATAGACTATATTGTCAGTGACAAGAAGAGCGGGGTTCGAATCACGGCCGGGCTCATTTAGGATGTTTTTCCCCGGATTTGGAGCCTACATACCATATCCAAACAAATACTATTGTATTTCCTAAAAAAATTCCTTCCTCTTCCCCGGTGAATAATTAGTGGGAATTACGGATAGCCCGAATAACACCTAAAATTAAAACAAATTATTTGTTGAAAATAAGTTACACACACACACACACACATATATAACATATATATATATATATATATACTATTATATATGTATTGTATATTATAGCTTTGTGTAACATAAACAGGTGTAGTATATCATATTTTAGTCGATAGTATGGGTGAACTAATTTGATTTAGTTAAATTGTTTTAGTGAAAAAATATATACCATTCAAAATGCATATTTAGAGGTGCTTTTTCTGAGTCGGCATTTATGAATTTTTACAAAAAAATTTTACCCAGATATAATAAATCCAAGGAGGGGCAATTAAATTCTGGGGGAGGGGAGGGAAGCCCCAGTTCCAACGTCACTGCTATCAACTAAGGTAATACAGAATTTTAGTATAAACCCCATTGTCATTGCTACACTTGTTTATTTATTGTAGAGTTACACTGGCCTAAAAAGGTGCCATGTATAAGAGCGTGTTCTTTAAGACAAGTTAAATCATCAAGTCATTATTATTATTATTTTTATTATATTATTATTATATATTATTATTATTATATATTAATTAGCACTGCGTCTTAAAACCCGTTCGGGCTATACGCTTGAAAATCATCAATCTACCTAAATAATTCATATAAATTATTTAAATCACTTTATAGTATCTATTAGTTTGTATTAGCATACTCTAGTGCCAGATCATTAGGATAATTTTCAACAAATCTTAGATAAATCACAAATTAATGCTTGTTCGCAAGTTTGTAAAAAGTAAAAGTAGAAGTATGCAGAAAAAAAACATTATTTTTTAGGCAAATTCATTCTACGTATATAAATACAAAACGAGAATACATTTATTAAATAAAATATAGAAAAAAATATAAAATTACATTGAATGAGTAAGTAACAATTTTTTGATTGTTTTTAACATTCCAAACCTTATAATTTTTCACAAATAATTGTTCAGATTTGTTGACTTAAAAAAAAGTTGGTACATACTTCCTTTTCTCTGTAACTTGTGTCTACCGAGGAAAGAAATACAGTAGAGTATGGATATTTTATATTTACTCTCTTTCATTTCAATTTTTTGTGTTATGTGTTATAAACATTATTTAATTTATTATTATTAATATATTACTAAACTTCCTGGAATCCGGTGGACCACTGATAGGCCACCGCGGACCACCAGTGGTCCAAGGACAATAGTTTGAGAAACAAATCGACATACTCCCACGGACCAAGGGCGCCGCCTTAAGGCCACTATCTGGCAACACCGCATTCTATCCCCTTAGACATACCAGGCACAAAGTTACGTTACGGCAACTGTAATATTCTCTGACGAGCCAGCATACCTGACTTGGACTTTGCTCACTACCATCCCTTCACTGGATACATTAATTTATGAAAGTACAGGCTGCTTGAAAATTAGTGACACTTCATTTAAAAATTTATTCTCCTCAAAAATACATAAAAATAATACCACGTTAAAAAAAAACTCGCAAATTATGTAATTTTTTTCGAAAATATGTAAAATTTTGTAAAATGAAAAATGAAAATGCAGTTCCAAACAATAGCCTAATTCGCAAGCTTGTGTGTAAAATCATCATATACAAAAAGGAAATTCAATTTAGAATGGTCTTTGGGATAAACTTTTATCATATCGATGTATTCTTAATTTATTTTGCTACGCACTTCTATTGTAGATTGTATTTGTTGTATGTGTAGTTGGAAAATAAATGTACAGTACAACCCATCTTGTGAATGTGGGGAATGCAAGGCCTCCACCGTGGTTCAGATTCCACGTTAAACTGTAGGTCCTTCATTTCATCTCACAATCACCCTACCATTACACATTAGCGTAAGTGCGTATAAACCGAACGGGTAGTAAGACGCGGTGCTAAATAATAATAATAACATATAGCTGTAGTTTGTGTGATTAAGTGGAATTAAAACCGTGAGCAGGAACAGGCATCATAACCTATAGAATTTGGAAATCGACCAGTAACATAATTTACTTAATACAACACGCTTTATTGTATTCTTTTTGGATTTGAAGTTGATACATTTTCTTGGTGATCAAGTTATACAGAATTAAAAGGAATACTATATTTAAAGAATAACCACTGTTCACGTGGTTTAAGACGTCAGTATCGCGATAATAATTAAAAAAACAAAACATGTATCTACGTCCTTTGATCCAGGTTAAAAGAATGTCCCTGCCAGACCTCGTTAAATTCAGGCGCTACATTTGACAATTTTTTTTTGAACAGAGAGATGAAATACCAAAAGGTTTAGTTAAATGTGCCCTTTTGATCTTCTGGCTATTTTTCTTCCGTGACAAAACCTTAACGTATCCAATGTCGACACTGATGTGTGAGACTCATAGATCCCTAAAGTCCTTTGTATTTTTATACGATTAGTTGAAGTTGAGCCACGGATCTGAAATACGAACTAGTCCGAGTCGCCCAGACACGAAGGAAGGTTGTCTGAACAAGTGTTAACTACACCCGAAACCGACCTGCGAGGATACTGGAGAAAATGTTTGTCGTCTTCAATCTCATCTCGGCCTGTTTATCTTTTTTGTTACTGCCTGTTAATCTTCTCTCTCCATCAGCCTCTTTATCTTTTAGCTCCCTCTTCCTACCTGTTTCTACAGTCCAATTCTCACAGGAAGTGTCTTTTATAAAATGATAAAATACAATTTTCTTTTGCATCAAAATTTTATTAAATTTTACTATATTATTAATGTTGTTTTTATAAGCATTGATATATTTTTCAAATGTGGTACCTGCACTTGACACGGCTTGACGTATGATACGTGGAAATGTCTCTATTAATCTTGGTAAATATCTTCCCATAAAAATGGGATCGTATTCAACCTTATCACCTGTCGATTGTTATAAGGCTTAGTAACCCTACCGCTGGTTCAATACCCGCCTTCTATAACTCAGATGTTGAAACGTGATAAAACTGAGGTATGCTGAAAACTCATTGAACTATTTTTTTCCCCCTCTCTCAAATACATCTGGCATTGTGCTTTAATCTCTCTGCCAAAAGATCCGAAGTAGTTCGTGGTTTTAACGGCGGCGTATCAGTGGGTCATTGGGATTCAGGACTCGTTTCACCGTGCTCGAGATTTAATAACGGGCGGTGATCTGTACGTCTGTTCACCACTGCAAGCCAGATTTATGAACGCATTTTTAGCTTCGTGTTATTTTTTTATATCGTCCGTTGAATTTATATTTTTCTCTCCTTATTTGAGGGCCTCTCCTACCATCGGCATCCATTACAATGGCGCACCAGGGTGGACTGGGACCCTGACAAATCTCCCGGTGGGTCGGCAGTTGCTTTAAATCAAAATAAAGCTATCCATTCAATTCTAGATGATTGTTTTGATTAAAATGTGATCAAAAGTTCCAGTGATTAAGTTTTAGTTGCCCAGAACATGTAATTTGTTAATATACGATGTAAAACCGTCCCGTTTGTTGTTTATTGGTGTTATTTATAAACAATCTCTTTAAACCAAACGTGAAAGCATCTGTTCATTGAATACTGGAAGTTACTAACTTTGAAATCTACACAGGAAGCGGATGGAGGATCAATTTACAAACATATATGTATATATTAGAAATGTCACGATACCTGTTTTTCTCGATTCCGAATCTTAAGTTCAGCCTCAATTCTCTATTACGATTCTTGAACATTTCTTTTTTTCATTATTTTTCCAAGCATTATTGCATATAAAATCTAACGTGCACCATTACAACACATGATCGCTTGAAACTTTAATCTCACAATCTTATATAGATTTATTAAACACACCAAAAGTATTCAAAACTAAAAATTCAAATAAACTCAAAATTAATTCAATAAATTGCGGATTTTATAACTGAAAGAAGAACACATTTCACATCTTACAAAAATTTCAAGTCGTCCACCATAACTTATTATTATTATTATTATTATTATTATTATTATTTAGCACCGCGTCTTACTACCCGTTCGGGTTATACGCTTTAAGTACTAATTACGTTAATGGATTAGGAATTGGGAAGGTTAAATGAGATGAAGTGAACCCGCATTGGCGTGGAGGAAGAGTGGAAAACCATTTAGGAAAAGTCCACCCCCAGTTCACCCGACCGAGATTCGAACCTCGATCTCTTCGTCCTCAGCAGTCGGGCTCAACACGACTAGCGCGTTTGCCAACCACGCCACCGAGGCGGGTTCCACCATAACTGATCCTATGCAAGTTAGCTAGCCAGAAATTAATGATGAAATTTTGGCAACAGTATATATATATATAGATAATTATTGAATTAAGATCAATTTAACGTTTTTTGCTCCATTTTTATTAACTATGTCGATTTTTGTTCTATTTTTATTAAACTTGTCTTATTCAAAGAGCTAAATAAAACATTAAAAATTGAGAAGCGACAAATAATATAATTACAGGAGAGCGGACATTTTAATTTGATGATAATATCGGAGCTTTCGATATACACGATGTAATATATCAATTTTAATGATAGATATATCAATATATTACGTAAAATTGCCATTATAGTCTACCTATTATATATCAATTGTTTGTTTAGAATCGATTAATATATTCTGACAGTCTCACTCGTAATATTAAGACTATTTTCGATTCTTTCAATACCAGTAAGAATTGAGGGTATCGAGGTACCAAGGAATCGAGTTCGACAGCCCTAATACACACACACAACACACACACACACACACACACACACATACATATATATATATATATATATATACTCCACGCTATTGTCTAACAATGTATATGCATTTTTGCTCATGTCAGTAGAAAGTAGAAGTTTTATGTTATAAGTGGATTAAATTACGACGTAATGGTCGATAGTAAAACTGGAATGCTAGCAGAATTAAATTTGATAATAATAAAAATATAACTGCTTCACCTCACCACTTTAGCTTGCAATGAAACATATCTTCAGTGGTATCTATGAATGCATTTACAAAGAAACTTGTAAAAGATTTTTTTTTAAAAGTGATAGCGCAAGACAATTTTTTTAAAAATTATTTAAGAATTTATAGTTTTTGTTTCAATTTTATATGTTTAAAACTCGGCGAATAAAACGTAATTACATTAACATGGGCTAACTTATCTCGACTTGCCGTGACGTCACAGGTAGGCAACGTGCTAAATGTGTTGAAAAGATTACTGTATCAACATTTCTCTCAGTATGAACAATAGTAAATGAAAGGGGTGTTCATCTTATACCATTTCCATTCAACCAATCTACTTGCTAATAATATAATTAATGATGATAAAACTCAAAATCTTATATTACTATTCGGTGGAAAGTTATATCCGGGGAGTGTCAAGACATCTTGTGAATGTGGGGAATGCCAGGCCTCCACCGTGGTTCGGATTCCACGTTAAACTGTAGGTCCTTCATTTCATCTCACTATCACCCTACCATTACACATTAGCGTAAGTGCGTATAACCCGAACGGGTAGTAAGACGCGGTGCTAATAATAATATATCCGGGGAGCCTCTTATAATAGGCACTAATAATTTTTTACCTGTATATCTCTAGTCCCGGGCCGCTTGAAACCTGCTCAGTCCACCTCTGTGTTTTTTGAAGAAGGGGGTTATACAATATGTCAGTCTGTTTTTTTGTTTTTTTGTTTTTTTTCAAATTGGGTATTTTAGGAACACTTTTAACGTGTAGTGGTATGCCTTTCAAATATAATACTGTAATTCTGGTATCACGTGCCCCTCCGACTATTTTGATTACGCCACTGACCCATTAGTCAAGCATTAAAAACAAGGTATCAGCAGGGACCCTTGGCATTTAATATAAAAATATCCACCACCATTGTTTTAGTTTAATGAGTATATCAGCTATGTAATATTTCTCAATAGATAACTTATTACACGTTTCGAAACTTGGCAAATATTTGATTTAGTTAAGTTTTTTTTCTCATGTGTAATCAATAATCTGGTATATAGGGAGTCAAGTATAGGGCAGTAATTATCAACCTTTTCTAATTAAAAGTATGTGTTACTTGTTAAGGACCGGCAAGATACAAGGACTGAGGGACAAGCAGGTAAAAACTAGATTCTAGAGTTTATTTCTTTAAAAATTTCATATTTATACACATTCTTGCCAACTTGTAATGTCGACCTTCATAAACTAATTATAAGAGACCCTGTAATGCAATAGATTGACCCTAAGGAGTATTTGAAAGCATTGACCATTTATCATTCTAATTATTCATATAATCAAAAATATTTTACATATAATTAAACATATTTTACTTTATTTAAATAGTACAACCTATTACGTGGCGCTTAAATCACGTCTTCCTCTAAATTATTTACTAGTTAGTTCACGCCTCGTGGTAAGATGGCAGCATCTACTGGAGCTAAATTTAAGAAATGTTAAGATCTGTTAAGTATTTCCTTCGAGAAGCTTCCAAAAGCAATAGGTATTTTTGTTCTGAGTTTGAAGGTGTGTAATTTACCGTTAGGAAGATTCCTTCGAGAAGCTTCTATTGAACTCAGATATATGTGACTTTTTGAAGCTCCGTATTTTACTGTGCAATCGGTCGTGGTCTTGAATGGACGTGCTTTAAGCGATCAGTGATTATAATTGTTAGGGCCCTCGACATGATCGTGTTTCGATTAGAAAATATTAATAACAATATGATTTAAATTTAAAGAATAAACAGATATCAAACTTTATGTGATATATTATCATTTATTAAAGTCTAATGATAAGGAACGAGGCATTATAAGTAAAGCACATAGTTGCGTAATAGAAATAAAGATTTACGGAATGACTCTGTTATGTAATATAGCAAATAGCGACACAACGTGGGGCATTTATAATCAAAAATATTACGAAGTGTAATAAATGACGTCCAATGAGGGAAGGAACGCGAAAAGTGTAACTAATAGCATTCCAACAAGGGGCTGAAGAAACGTAAGTGTAACAAATGGCGACACAACGTGGGGGTTAATAGGCGACTATTAACGCTCGCCAAGATTCGTAATGTAACAAATGGCGCTACAACTTAGGGCACGAATACCGCGAACTGAGACAGAGGTGCGGCTACTGAGCTAAAGGAAGAGACGGCACACCAGGAGACGGCACATAATCACCAAAGGACGGCACACTACACCAAGGAGACGGCATAGTCAAGAAACAGCGCAAAGGACTGTTGGAGACGGCACACCTGCAAGAGACGACACGCCGACGGCACACCTGCAAGAGACGGCACACCAACGGCACACCATCAAGGAACGGACGGAGGACCTTTTGGAGACGGCATGCAGTCAAGAAACAGCGTCGAGGACAGATAAGTGGTCAACAGAAGCTGTAACTCTAATTTAAAAAAAAAAAAAAAAAATAATAATTTTTTTTAATCTAATTTCAATTGTGTATTTTGGGGGTAATAAAATTTTGTTTTTATATGTTGGGATTTCACAAATTAAATTAAAACTAACAATATAAAAGTGTATGGGCCTAATTTTAAATTAAATTTCTCACTATAAAAAGTAATTCTTAGATCAATAGTACTTGAAATTTGTCAAGGCCTAACACAAATTAATTCATAGATCAACTTAAGAAAAATTTATTTAAATTTTCAACATGGCAGACAAGGTGATAAGAGAACCCGAAGAGTATGATGATGAAGACACAATGCCATTTATTTATGAGGAGGATGAAAGGGCAGGTCAATTCAGGAGGGCAAATTGTGAACAGGAACAAGAAGGGAGTGAGGAGGAAATAGGGGCTAGCTCTGGGGAGGTAGCAAGTAACGAAGTAATCCTGCAAACGCTGAATCAAAGTTTAGGGGAACAATAACCTTAGTGGAAGAGAGGGTGGCTAAACCAGTATAACAAGTAGATCTTTTAAATGCTATATTAGAAAAAATTGATCGAACTGCATCAGAAAATAAACAGGATTTTAAAAAGGATTGGAAAAAATGGGACAAACTTTAGAAACTAAACTCAACCAAAAGGTCGACGAACAATCAAAGAATATAAATAAAAATATAAATAAAAAATTTGAGAACTTAGAATTAATTAATCAAAATTTTATCCAACAAATTAATGAAATTAATGACAGGGTTTCAGAAGGAGAAAAAAAACAAGGAAATTTAGAGGTTAGGCAGGAAAATCTAAGAAAGGAACAGTGTAAGTTAACTGATCAAATATCTTCAGTGACAAACAAAACAGAGGGTTTGGAGAAAAAATTAGATAAAGAAACCAGTAAATTAGAAAAACAAATACAAACACAGGATATACAGATAGCACACAACAAATCAGCTGTTCAGGTAGTGCAATCCAATTTGGAAATTCAAATAGAAAAGGTGAGGTTAGAAATTGAAGGGCAAGAGGATGCTAATAGGCAATTTATTAAAGAAAATATTAATGAGGAGATTCAAATAGAAAGGAAAGAAATTGTGGAGATAAAAGAAATTGTAAATGAAAACAAAAAAACGGTTGGCACTTTAGATCAGAAAATAAACAACTTAGCTGATCAAGTACAACTTAACAAAGGTAGGAGGGGGACAGATAACAAAAATGGGTGTAGTCACAATCTCTTAACCAAAAATGTCAATGACCTTACTTTGTCACTCATTCCTAGGTATAGGGGAGCAAAGGGCAAAATATCTGTGGCTCAATATTTGCAAAAAATTGAGAGAGTTTGGAAAGAAGAGGATTTAAGGGAAAGGAACAAAATTGAAATTTTGCTCTCATGTTTAGAAGGGGAGGCTAGGAACTGGGCCAGTTATTTAGAGGATGAATGGGAGACCTATGAACAGGCTAAGCGCGCATTTTTGGATCACTTTTGGTCTCAAGAGATGCAGGACGACTTTCTGCAGTTAATATTTAATAATAGATATGATTCCAAGAAAGGCACAATGAATGAGTATTTTCATGGTTTTGTTTCTCAGGCTAGGTATTTAAATTATCCATTGGAAGAACACAGGTTGGTGAAACATCTAACAAATCACTTTCCTCTTCAGGTACAAAATGTATTGTTAAGTGTTAATGCCCAAAATGTGAAGGAGATGGAAAGAGTATTGATAGGATTTGACAATAGGTGGCAAAGGAATGGGGAAAGGGAAGGTAGAAATGAAACACCCAATTTTGATAGAACTAGACAGACCTATAATCCATTCGGTCGTGATAATAAACAAAATAGACCACCAAACCCATTCCAAGATTCAAAGCGTCGAGAAGACGGTAGGCCCAACAGACCTAACAATTTTATAAACCAAGGACAAAATAGGCAAGGTCCCAACAATCATATGATAGGACACCGAGAGGGGGTGAGGGAAAACCCCAGACAAGAGAGCCGAGACAATTACAACAAACAGGTAAATAATAGTCAGACTAGAAGAATAGCAGCAGAAGTACACTCTGCACCTAGCTTTAATGATATTGCACCATTCACAATGGGTCACACAGTCGTTAGAAATGAAAATCAGGGAAACTGATTGCTAGGGCCCATGGCAGTCCACATGAGGTCAACAAAGTAGTAATAAATAGGACTAATGAACAGATTAATTATTTGAACTTTGTTAAACAATATGTTAAACAATATGTAATTTTACAAGGTGATCCCATGGAGGATCTATTGCAAGAAAATAATAGTATAATGTAATTAGAATTATTAGGCAACAAGATCTTAGTATATTATGTAATTTTATCTTCTTAACCTTGTAAATAAGGGCCATTTCATTGTAAAGATTAGTATGGAAGGTGACCCTCCTTAATATTTCAATACAGTCCAACTCTGGAAAGTAAGGACAAGTACTTCATTTTGTTTTCATTATTAATGACAAATTAGAGGGAGGGAAGCATCCTCTGAAGTGCTTGGTGAAGGAAGGAGAAGAAATGGATTTATTACAAAGTATAGTCAGTTGAGGGAGGGAAGCATCCTCTGAAGTGCTTGGTGAAGGAAGGAGAAGAAATGGATTTATTACAAAGTATAGTCAGTTGAGGGAGGGAAGCATCCTCTGAAGTGCTTGGTGAAGGAAGGAGTAGAAATGGATTTATTACAAAGTATAGTCAGTTGAGGATGGGGGTGTACTCGGAAAGCACCAGGTCAGACAGGTAATTTAAGACAAGCTTATAATAAAAATTGAGTTGAGGCAGGTAATTTCTGCTATACAGTGACATGTTGTGATGTCAGGACTTGGATTCTTCGACGTTTGGCAAGAGAGTAGTTTTGTCGCAGAGGTCTGACTACCTTGTGAGTTTTAGGGGGCAGGCATTGAACCTGGGCCACCCGAGTTAAGTATTGTGAGTTTTAGGGGGCAGGCATTGAACCTGGACCACCCGTATTAGAGTTTTGAGAGTTTTTCTGGGCCAAGGGGTCAGCAGAGTTCTGAACCGCCTGTGGTTACCAGACATTTGAACGAGGTTTGGACCGTTAAGAGAACGCCTCTTGTGTGTTTTGAAGGCCTGAGAAATGGGATTGTCGGTCACTGTATGCCGGGAAGTATCCTGAGGATACGTTCCAGTTTTTGGGAGTTAGCCTTTATTGAGCCTGTTATAAAAATAAATCAATATTATGTCACAAGTTTAAAGCAACTTTCTTTTAAATAAAATTTTTAATCATAATAATAAATAATAATTAATTATAAGAATATTTCAAAATGTGAGCTTGTATTAAACCACTAAGGTCTTGTTAGAGATTGTATATACTATGGTTCGCTGTGCTGTGGAGAGATTCAGCATCGAGTTGTTGTTTTTCATTTTGTTTTACTAGGGGTGGAAGTGTCATCCTAATTAAATCAATGATACTGTATGATAATAATAATTTTCTGCTGTTAGACAATGTATGTGTATGATATTGCCATTTCTATGATTTAAACAATGTACTTATATGTTTTACTAGTTAATTATGTTTATTTTAATTTTTTATGTTAAGTTAAGCTATTTTCAGCAAATGTGGTGCTCATATAGCAAATTTTAGTTGACCGTTTGGTACATAAAGTTGTAAATGTTTGTGATCATATAGCAAGTTTGGCCAAGAGACTTTTAAGAGTAAGTGTAACAAAGTGTTAAGAGCCTTTGTTAAGTGTGTGAAAAAAATCACAAAAGTGGATCCGTGAAGGATCATGAAACGAAGTGCAACAATTATTTAAAGAAGATTGTATAAAAAAAAAAAAAAGACAAGACATAAAGGAAATGCAAATTGCTTGGCAAAAATTAATTAAAAGACACTTCGATTTGAGACAATTAAATTAAATTTTCTTAATATAATAAACTTAGACTATGTTATGTCAGTTAATTATAATTAGGCTGACATCTTACTTAGATATTTTATTTCATTTAATCATAATTATACTAAATGTTTTACTTAGATTATCTTATTTTAGTTAATCCTAATTATAACTGATAAATTTTATTTTAATGCTTAATTCATATAACTTCCACTTCAAAATATTGAACTTGATGCAATTTTGTTAATTCTATACAGGATGTTTAAAAATATTGAACTTTAAGTAAATTTTGTGAAACTATACAGGATGTTTCAAAATAGTGAAATTTTTGTAAAATTTGTAAAACTTATACAGGGTGTACGAAAGGTGATCATGTCTTCTTTTTTTATTTTGGCAAAGCGTATCAAAAAGTATAAGACTAGTCTCTACTTTCCGATACACTTTGGGGGTATTGTAATGCAATAGATTGACCCTAAGGAGTATTTGAAAGCATTGACCATTTATCATTCTAATTATTCATATAATCAAAAATATTTTACATATAATTAAACATATTTTACTTTATTTAAATAGTACAACCTATTACGTGGCTTAAATCACGTCTTCCTCTAAATTATTTACTAGTTAGTTCACGCCTCGTGGTAAGATGGCAGCATCTACTGGAGCTAAATTTAAGAAATGTTAAGATCTGTTAAGTATTTCCTTCGAGAAGCTTCCAAAAGCAATAGGTATTTTTGTTCTGAGTTTGAAGGTGTGTAATTTACCGTTAGGAAGATTCCTTCGAGAAGCTTCTATTGAACTCAGATATATGTGACTTTTTGAAGCTCCGTATTTTACTGTGCAATCGGTCGTGGTCTTGAATGGACGTGCTTTAAGCGATCAGTGATTATAATTGTTAGGCCCTCGACATGATCGTGTTTCGATTAGAAAATATTAATAACAATATGATTTAAATTTAAAGAATAAACAGATATCAAACTTTATGTGATATATTATCATTTATTAAAGTCTAATGATAAGGAACGAGGCATTATAAGTAAAGCACATAGTTGCGTAATAGAAATAAAGATTTACGGAATGACTCTGTTATGTAATATAGCAAATAGCGACACAACGTGGGGCATTTATAATCAAAAATATTACGAAGTGTAATAAATGACGTCCAATGAGGGAAGGAACGCGAAAAGTGTAACTAATAGCATTCCAACAAGGGGCTGAAGAAACGTAAGTGTAACAAATGGCGACACAACGTGGGGGTTAATAGGCGACTATTAACGCTCGCCAAGATTCGTAATGTAACAACCCTCTTCGGTGGCCTCATGGTCTAAGGCGCTACCATCGCAATAGACTAGACTACCGGTGACGGGGAAATCGAGGTTCGAACCTAGGTTGGGTAGCGTAAATAGTACATAAATGTATAACCCAAACGGGTAGTAAGACGCGGTGCTAAAAAAATAAAAATTATAATAGCTTTTAGTCTGATCAATTTCTTGATACCCGCCTCAGTGGCATAGTTGGCTAACGCGCTTGTCGTGTTGAGCTCGACTGCTGAGGATGGGGAGATCGAGGTTCGAATCTTGGTCGGGTGAACTGGGAGGGGTTTTTCCTAAATGGTTTTCCACTCTCTCCACGCAAATTCGGGTTCACTTCCTCTAATTCAACCTTCCCAATTCCTAATCCATTAGCGTAATTAGTACTTAAAGCGTATAACCCGAACGGGTAGTAAGACGCGTTGCTGATAATAATAATAATAATAACATTTCTTGATGACTTGCTTAGTTTCAGTTCAATTTTACTCGTGAACACACCAACAAACAAATAAATCCCACAAACAAGTAGTTGAGGTGATTGGTGTAGGTGTGACCTTCCCACGAATGTTTACCTATTTGAGCCAAAGTAAACTTTAACCTGATGTGATGGATTTCGGTGTCGTCACTTTGAAAGCAACTTTGTAACGTCCGATCCAAACGTTGCGATATGTTATGTTGTAGTAGTTTATTTTCGGGCTAAAATTGAAATTAATGATGCAATTTTAGGGAAGTATTTATTTAAGGTCAACACTGCATTGGTCAAGGTGACCACGTGATTCGATATCACACGTGCTGCTATTACACTTTCTATGGAACTGTGATGACTAAACTATGGTTGGTTCCAGATTGACCCTAGATTGTGCCCGGTGCGGAATATTTACGGTTCCGATTAAGATTCGGTGGTTGTAATGAATAAAAATATGTCTTCTCTTGACGGACGCAGGCGAGTGAGTAACGACACCTGCGCTTGTCAAAAGATTTGTTTACGAAGACTTGGCTTCTATAAAATTCCTTGAGTAATGGGATGCAGCCGTCATTTTTCCCTATCTTCTTGTCTTCCGAGAAGATTTCGCCTGGGTGGCTGAGGGAGAGAGACAGAAGGATTTTTTTTAGCACCTCGTCTTACTACCCGTGCGTGTTATACACCTATGTACTAATTACACTAGTTGGTTAAGAACAGGAAGGCTTAATTGAGAGGAAATGCACCCGCATTCGTATGGAGGTAGAGTGGAGAACCATTTAGTTAAAACCACCTTTTACTTTTGTAGAAATTTTGAAACTTCCTTACGTGGACATGATTAAAAAGACGATTCAGTAAATCTAGGGGTATTTGGAGGATTAGTAAATTTTGCATCTAAATTAGATTAAGATTTGAAGAATCACTTAGAAACCCCTTTGAAGACTGCACCGGTTTCTAAGACCATTCAGAATGAGATCCTCGACTGCCTGCTACAAATATACCATGAGGAGATAAGGACGGAAATTAGATAGCTTCCTTTGTAGATGTCATGGCTGATGACACAACAGATGTTTTGGAACACACTCAAATGGTCCTTGTTCTACGGTACGTATTGAATGGAGAAATATTTGAGCGTTTTTGGAGATTCTTTATTCCAGAAAATCAAACTGCAGATGGCACATAAACCCGTATTTTAAAACAATTAGACATAATCCTTCAAGGAAATGAACAAAAACTGATAGTTCAGACATTTGTTGGTGCAAATTTCATGAAAGGCAAAAAAGCAGGAGTTCAAGCAAAAATAAAAGAAGTTTATAGTAATGCACATTTCATTCACTGTTATGCACATCAACTTAATTTAATAATGAGAAATGCAGCAAGTATTACACGAAATGCGAGACTTTTTTTCTCTAATATTCTGGCTATTCCAACATTCTTCTCAGATCACCACAACGTGTGGCATTCTTGAGAAACATATGGACGTCAGCATTCCACGTCAATTCTCTACAAGGTGGAATTTCAACAGAGTTAATGAAAATTTGCAACCTTTAAAAAACTGCCTTGTTTGAAATTAAGTCAACATAAAATGCAGATCAAACCATTGCAGAAGCAACAGACATTTTAAAATACCAGAATGATGATAATTTCAAGTTTTGGTTAGAGCTTTTTCGTCATATTATGTCTCATGTTGAAATAATTTACACCCAAATACAATATATAGAAATTAGTGTTTTTAAAGTTAATGAATATATATATATAAAACAAATTTCAAAACTGCTAGTTTAGAATTGAGAAACTCAAAGTACTGTGAGAATCCTTAAAACTCCCTCATGGCAGAAGCTAAGGAAGTGTGTGACTATATATGTGTTTATATAATGGACAGATATTCTTCCACTAAACACTTAGTAGCTGCTAAATTGTTCAACAAGAATTGCTTCACTAGATTTAAGAATAAATATCCCACAAAAGAGATAGTACTGACTACTGAAGCTTATCCCATGATGTGACAAAGAAAAGCTTGAAACTGAACTAAAAGTATTCTATTTTAGGACTGATATTCATGAATATTGCAAATTAATTGAGTTGCTGAAATTTATCTTGGAAAATAATCTAGATTATTATGTTTTTAGTGAAATTACAAAACTGATAAAAATCCTCTTGACAATTCCCATGACTACATCAGAGGCAGAGCGCTGCTTTTCAACATTGAAAAGAATAAAAACTTTTTTAAGAAGCACTATGCATTCGGAAAGACTAAATGCGCTTTCAATGGGGAAAAATTTCCACAATTTTCATCCAGTGATCAAGGGGAAAATTATTGAACTTTTTGCACAAATTAAAACAAGAATGGATTTAATTTTTAAATGAATAGATCAAGCTGAAACTGTAACTATTTATTTTAAAGTAAGTAATAAATATTTGTTTTTTTCTTAAGATTTTATCAAGTTCCTGAATAAATTTTCTTTTTATACATGTTTTTTTCCTTTTACACAATTTTAAAACAAAGGCTAAATATTTTCTGGAGCAGCACCCTCACTAATTTTAGCTACGAGCCGCCATTGTCAAATTCTGATGTCCTGTACACGCAGGCTCTGTTTTCATACCTACTGTAGAAATATACTATACAAGCATAGTTAAAATTAAATATCAGCCTGTAATAAGGATTATAAAATTTAATAGAAAATTGCTCAAGAATGGAGTTCTACAAAACAAACCTCCCAACAGTTAATAAAACACTTCATATTAAAGGTAACTATCATGGAAACTTATACGTAATTTGGTAGTAATGCAAGTCCTGGTTTTCATCGATGTCTAATAACAAACCTATGTGCAGAAGAAATACAAGTTTTCCATTAGATAACTAAACATTAATTTTCCTGTCTTTTAAACAAAAAGATAACTTTTTAATATAAAATAAGTATGATGAAAAGGGTTATAACTGAACATAATAATATATACAGTATATACGAATATGTATTTATAATTTGAAAAATATACTTGTTTAAAAAAATATACATATATATATATATATATATATATATATATATATATATCTCTAACTTTTAACATATGCATATGCAATTATTTTATTTTCTTCCGAAACTAATTCAGTTTTTGTTCTAAGCCTTAACAGCTATTCTCAAAACAAAGATGAACGCAATAGTGTATAATGAAATCATTATTTGCTTATAAGCTTATCAACCGAATTAAGTACAAAATCATCTCGTGTGTGTATGAGGCGTTAGAAGCAAGAGTCAGTGAGATGAATATCCTGCTAGGGGCTCGCAACAACAGAGTGCAGTGAAGCACCGTGCAGGTCAAGCGTGACCTTGGTGTGACGTCATAGAGTGAGGTCAGGACTGGGTGCGGTCACCTTCTGGCCCTTCTCCAACACAGGCATGATACAATGCTTACAAAGTAACAACAAAAGAAGAGTTGCTGTAAGCCGCCATAGAATCCCTGGCCGGAACAGATATAGTGAGTTTATGTTAGAAAAGGCCTTTTAGACATTTTACAATATGATTAGAGACAAGTGTTATTTATAGGTATTAATAGTAGGCCATCACAAGTGACACTTTCAGGTCACATGTCTGAATACTGTATATGAGAATTATTGAAGTAACTTTTGTAACTGTCAAAAAAAAAACGGCAAAAAACGCTTAGATGACCGCATGGTCTAAGGCGATATTCTTGCACTTAACTTTTGAATACGGAGATACCGTTGTTCGATCGGTTGGGTGTACCGAGAGTTTTTTTAAACGGCTTCCAACTCTCTCTCCACGCAAATGCGGGTACACTTTTTCTTAAACCTTCCTCATCCCTAATATATCAGCGTAATTAGTACATATGTTTAATTGTGTTTCACCCCAACGGGAAGAAAGACGCAATGCTAAACTAAAAGCCTCTTCCTTTTATAATCGGACTACCCGCCTAGGTGGCGTAGTTGGCTTACGCGCTTGTCGTGTTGAGCTCGACTCCTGAGGACGGGGAGATCGAGGTTCGAATCTCAGTCGGGTGAACTGGGGGGGGGGGGGTGTTCCTAAATGGTTTTACACTCTCCCTCCACGCAAATGCGGGTTCACCTCCTCTAATTCCACCTTCCCAATTCCTAATCCATTAACGTAATTAGTACTTAAAGCGTATAACCCGAACGGGTAGTAAGACACGGTGCTAAATATTATTATTATAATCGGACTGTATAGTCTGCCCAACTTATCTTGAACCTCAACTTTTTCTTCAAAAGTTATTGGTTCTTTTTCTAAACCATGTCTTGCTATCCGTTCAGGCTTTACCACTCATGGGGTAGGGATGATTAAAGGGTAGAATTTAGATGAATTGTACATCCTAATTTGAATGGAAGGAAAGTGAGACATTACTTAGTAAAAATTACCCCCGGCAACACCCAGCCAGGATTCGAACCCCGACCTTGATTCCTTATATGGCTGATAAAAAAATATCGTTGGTGAAACCGGGACTTCCACTTTTACAGTGATGAATTGATAATGGGTGGGGGCTGAGTGCTATCTCTCGCCTATACTTAAGTGAAATAAATCGATGTTCCTCATACCTAGGTACCTCATAAGACCACATATGCGGATACCTGTTTCAGTGGCCGCCTGGTCTAAGTAGTCACTCTCGTGTTAAGACTAGACTGCTGATGACAGGGATATTGGGGTTCGAATCTCGGTCGGGTGTATTGAAGGTGGTTTTTGACTCTTTTCCTCCATGCAAATACGGGTACACTTCCTCTGAATTCAACCTCCATCTCTAACACATTAGTGTAATTAGTGATTAGGGGCGTATAGCCTGAAAAGGTAGTAGGATGCGATGCTAATATATATAGGCCTACTGTGCATGTACAATATGTACATTTAGCGAGTTTTGTTTTATTTCACGCTTCGCGTCTCACTACTCGCCGGGCTATCCATATATATATGCAGACAGAAAAACAAAACGCGTTAACTTTCGATTTTTGGACTCTAATAAATACAATTTGACATTCGATTTGTATAGTAGAAAACAACACGAGAGCTTTGTTCAAAAATTTTTTGAAGAATCTCTTATCCAGTTGACTCTTAGTGGTCGTTGATAACAATGTATCGTTTTATCATGTGACTCACAATGTTGATTTTTTAAAAGTATGTTTTAGTGTCGGTGTGCCTGTCATTAGCATCTTATTCTAAACTTAATTATAGTACAAACAAAATAATTCTTTTTCCTTTCAACTTAGCACCTTGTGAAAACGGACATATTCATTATTTAAGTGCTAATTAGTTGGCCTTGCACTTATACAGTGTGGGCAAATGCTACAAGTACTTAGAATGTTTATGTTTTATGTATTTTTTTTCTTCAATCTCCTGATTTCTATTGTTGGGGGCGTCTCTAGTTTGTTTTTCGCACAGTTTCCCATCTTGCTCTTAGAGGCAAAATTTTCAAACATCTTATTTTGTGTCGTTCGTTCATTTGACTTTTACAATAACAGTAGGCTACTTGCCCTTCATTTACCAAGGTTACCTTGTTTATTTCATCTATGGTGCAGTTTATAAGATAAGAGTGTAATGTAATATGTCAAGTTCCGTTCAACCTTAGGGTAACAGTATTACACTATGACCCTATCTTATAAGCTATACCACTGTGGAAATAAACAAGATAAGCTTGATACGATTCAGGGTAAACGGAGTGTACTTTGAAGAACGTTTGAATCCAGCAGTCCTAGATCTTTCTCGTCAAGAGTACCTGACGCTGTCAATTCTCGTATGGTGCCTCGGGTATTTTCCCTGAAAGGGGAATTACCCCAACGGTCACCTGGGTCTGGTTAGTTAGGTTTAATTTAGGTTTAAATGTATCCACTTGTTCCACACCCTGCTACTCACGATCACCCTCGTACTTACTATCCCCCTCATACTCTCATATCCCCCATACACTACTATCCCCCCATACTCTCCTATCCCCCCATACTCTCCTATATCCCTCATATTCTACTATCCCCCATGCATTACTATCCTCCTCATACTCACTATCTCCCTCATACTCACTATCCCCCTCATACTCACTATCCCCCTCAAACTCATTATCTCCCTCATACTCACTATCCCCTCAAACTCATTATATCTCTCAAACTCATTCTCTCTCTCAAACTCATTATCTCTCTCAAACTCATTATCTCTCTCAAACTCATTATCTCTCTCAAACTCACTATCTCCCCCATAATCATTATCTCCCTCAGACTTACTATCACCCTCAGACTCACTATCACCCTCAGACTTACTATCACCCTCAGATTCACTATCACCCTCAAACCCACTATCTCTCTCAAACTCACTATCTCTCCCATAATCATTATCTCCCTCAGACTTACTATCACCCTCAGACCCACTATCACCCTCAGACTTACTATCACCCTCAGATTCACTATCACCCTCAAACCCATTATCTCTCTCAAACTCACTATCTCCCCCATAATCATTATCTCCCTCAGACTTACTATCACCCTCAGACTCACTATCACCCTCAGACTTACTATCACCCTCAGATTCACTATCACCCTCAAACCCATTATCTCTCTCAAACTCACTATCTCCCCCATAATCATTATCTCCCTCAGACTTACTATCACCCTCAGACTCATTATCACCCTCAGACTTACTATCACCCTCAGATTCACTATCACCCTCAAACCCATTATCTCTCTCAAACTCACTATCTCCCCCATAATCATTATCTCCCTCAGACTTACTATCACCCTCAGACTCACTATTCCCCCCAAACTCACTATCACCCTCAAACCCATTATCTCTCTCAAACTCACTATCTCTCCCATACTCACTATCTCTCCCATACTCATTATCTCCCTCATACTCACTATTCCCCTCAAACTCACTATCTCCCTCAGACTCACTATCTCCCTCAGACTCACTATCTCCCTTAAACTCACTATCTTCCTCAGACTCACTATCACCCTCAGACTTACTATCACCCTCAGACTTACTATCACCCTCAAACCCATTATCTCTCTCAAACTCACTATCTCCCCATAATCATTATCTCCCTCAGACTTACTATCACCCTCAACCCATTATCTCTCTCAAACTCACTATCTCCCCCATAATCATTATCTCCTCAGACTTACTATCACCCTCAGACTCACTATTCCCCTCAAACTCACTATCACCCTCAAACCCATTATCTCCTCAAACTCACTATCTCTCCCATACTCACTATCTCTCCCATACTCATTATCTCCTCATACTCACTATCACCCTCAGACTCACTATCTCCCTCAGACTCACTATCACCATCCCCTCATCTCATCGGAACATGGATAGATCAACCATGGAAAGGATGTACTATTAGTACAATTGGCCCTTCCTGCGCAACGCTAAATTAAGTACTGGCTAATCTTTCCACAAACTGGGTTACGAGTGATGTAGCCTAGGCACGCATATTTTTAACGCTATCTCATCAGCCGCCATTTTGATGCTGTATTGTATATGTGATATTACGTCGATTTGGCCTATCTGCAATTAATTACACTAATGAGATAGGGATGATTAAGGTATAGTAAAGATTAAATGTATCTTCAGTTGCGTGGAAGCATTTGATAGCTTAATGTGTAGTTTTACACCATATGTGCTGTTCTATACATATTGGTGCAGTTCTAGATGCAACTTTTAGCAGGCCTAAAATCCTTATGTTTTTCTCTGCTTGAATAATAATAATAATAATAATAATAATATTTAGCACCTCATTTTACTACCCGTTCGGGTTATACGCTTTAAGTACTAATTACGCTAATGGATTAGGAATTGGGGAGGGTGAATTATAGGAAGTGAACCCGCACTTGCGTGGAGGAAGAGTGGAACACCATTTAGGAAAAACCACCCCCAGTTCACCGTAACGAGATTCGAACCTTGATCTCCCCGTCCTCAGCAGTCGAGCTCAACACGACTAGCGCGTTAGCCAACTTTCTCTGCTTGAAGGGATGGTGGGAAATCATTTTGGGAAACTACCCTCACTAAAACTGGGTGGGATTCAAATTAAAACATCCCCGTTAACGTCAAACCAGACACGACGACGTTTACAATGCGAGTTTAATGCTATAATCAATCCATTGTTTTCTGACCTCCAGTTCATATATTAAGTTTACAAACTAATGATTCGCTCCCCCCCCCCCCCCCCCAAGAGTTCGATATGGATAGGCTGAAATGAATTGAGCACATATTGATGAAATCTGACAGAATATATATATAATCTGCCCCTAGGACTCCACTCCATCTGACTTATCATTCACAAACGGAGTAGGCATTAAACGATCGTTGCTAAACTAAAATAAATCTCTTTTAAAGTTTTTGTCAACATGTGAATATCTTTGTCTCAGTACTGTCTGCAGAGAAAGAGATAAAGATATATATATAGAGAGAGATATAAAGAGATAGATATATAGAGATAGAAAGAGAGACATTTTCTCGGGACCATCTCATTGGGAAGTTGGAGATTTTGAAGAAAAAATTTGTATGTAGTCTTCGTAGTGGAGCGTTTATTCTGTAAACTGCTATAGAAGAGTTTTAAGTGGATTATGTGGGGAGTAGGAGTGGTTTGACCATTGAAGCAGGTAGCCAACCAAGAATCTATGGTAGCCCTCGAACAATATAAGATCA